>JBCEWC010000283.1:0-64061 GCA_038996855.1 Solanum aculeatissimum | reverse complement strand
CTGTAAATTTCGAGAATTCGATTTTATTCAAATTAATTGAGTAATTAATTGAATTTTCGAAACAAAGTCATTTTTCACACATAACACCACCCCCACCCCCCCAAAAAAAAATTACAAAATTATTTTTTTAAAAATAAATTATTTGAAAGTTAGGTCTGAAGTTTGGTGTGGTCGGATTCTGAAAGTCGGGGTTAAGTTTAAATTTGAAAGTTGAATCTTGAATTGTAAGACGAGTTGCATCCCGCATTAGGTATTAGGGTCGGGACTTGAATCGATTATTGGGGTTGATTTCTATGTTAGAAACTATTTTCCTAAAAAATATTTTTTCGGCTCTCTTGCTAAAAATAAAAAAAATATGTTTAAAAAAAAATTATATTCACTAGCCAAACAATAAAAAATATTTTTTTTCACTCACCAATCAAACATGAGAAAATAAGTTATAAATCAACTTGTTTTTTAGAAAATATTTTCTAAGAAAACATTTTCCTTCATAGCAAACACACCCTTATTTGTATTACCGATTATAATGTATAATGTATAATATTTGCTAGCAATTTATACTATATAAAAGATTATGGTATAAACTAATTTTATATTAGATGACTATAAAAGAAAAGAATATGAATTATATTTAGTGAATGTTTTAGAAAGCATTTATCTTACGAAATGAAAAAATATAAACAAAATAAAAAATAATATAATAATAATGAAAAGAGAAAAAAAAATATTTTTTTTAGTTTAAAATTTGATGCAATAAATTAGAGTTGATTTATATTTTGTACTAAAATAATGTTGAAATTATTTTAATATAAAATTTGATGTTTTGGGTTGAAAATGACTTTAGCAAGCAAGTTATGATGGAATAGATAGGAAAGTTGACTTCTTGGATCTACTATAGCAACACACTTTCATACTCAAATCAACATCATTGATTAGGTCCCTTTTATACATATTAAGAACAATTTAGGAAAAATTAAGCAATTAAGCATACATATACTACTTAATTATTTATCATATTTATAGTTTGAATTAATTATCACTCGGCACTATAATTATACTCCCAATTGTAAAAATTTAAAATTTGTTTGTATAAATTCAAAATTTCCTAATTGAATAAATCCATAATTTGTATATGCTTACTCTAGCTTGTATATAGTTATAATACTGATATATTTTATTTTGTATAAGTTCTAAAAAATTCCAAAAATGTATAAATACAAAATTTGTATATATTTACCTTATTTATATATTGGTAGCGAATTATACAAATCAATTTGTATATTAGCAAAGAATTATACAAACAGATATGTGAGAATTATACAAGCAACTACTATAGGTATAGTTACGAAAAATAATTACCTAAATTGTAGCTATTTTGACCTATTAAATTTTAGGACTAAACTATTTATGAAAATTTCATAGGACTTGTTAGTTATTCCATATTTACAGATAAACACATGTAAATAATCAAGTTCAAATTAAGAAAAGATCACCTCAACTAAACTAACCCCCTTGTCTCTTTTTTTCCTTTCAATGATCAGCTAGAGCTAATACATGATAATTTTATTGAGAAGATTAAGTCCATGTTAGTTGGAACATTACTTTTCCATAACGTAATTGGAAAATCATGTTACACGTAAATTGATCGTTAACAGACAATAGTACCTTAAAAAATCTATTTAATTTCATTGACTATACCACGATGATTTAGCAAAAATTAAAGGGTAATGATCCGATTAGGTAGATAATCACACTGGAGATTAAACAAAACTGTGATTAGTGAAACAAAAGGATACATGGATTTGTTAAGTGTTTGGTCATATTCAAATAAAAGATGTAAGAATATTAAAATACAGTACTCCACTATTTTGGAAATACTAAAAACTAAAAGTTTCTGATCAGCACATGTAACTATTGGACTGTTGAAGAAATAAAAAAGAGATAATTGAAAATTTTCTGTATATTCCTTTTTTCCACTGTACAAGCATATTTAAACATAAAGAAAGAATACAAAATTAAATCTTATCTGTACACTTGTACAAATCTAGAGAATGCAAAAAGTAACTAACCTAATAAATTCTGTACCATACCAGAAAAAAAGATTTCTTGGAAGATTTTCAAATAAAATAAATAAAAAGAAAAAAACTTGATAGCTGTGAAAAATGAGTAATAACTGAAAGTCCAGATTAGAGGGCTGATATTTCATCATGAAAAACAACTAAATCGACGGTGAGGAAAAGAAGATATATATTTGTTCTTTATTTTGTGTTTGACTTTAGGGAACACTTGGATAACATCAAAGATTCATTTGGTTTTGAGCTTAAGAAGAATCACAATTGGAAACTGTTGAAGTAATTGGGGAAGGTGAATAAGAGGAAATGGAGATCCCAACACCCCTCTCAAGTTGGAGGGAGGAGAGGCAATACCCAACTTGCCCAAGAGAGAACGATGGACAGGACCTGATAAGGGTTTTGTAAAAACATCGGCTAATTGTGAAATCGAAGGAACATAATTGAGGAAAATTAGGTCAGCGAGGTATTGCTGAAAACAAAATGACAATCTAAATCCACATGTTTTGTCCGTTCGTGGAATATCGGGTTCTTAGCTATGTGAATGGCAACCTGGCTAGGAGAAGGAATAGAAAAATCCTCGAGAAGAAGGACCAGCCAAGTGATTTCAGAGACGACTCTACGCATTGAGCGATACTCGGCTTCGGCGGAGGAAAGAGAGACTAAAGACTGTTTCTTGAATTTCCAAGAGACTGGAGAACCACCGAGAGTGATAAAGTACTCGCTGATTGAGCGACGAGAATCAACGTAACGACCCCAATCAGAATCACAAAAAGCCACCAAATAAAAAGAGGCGGATGAAGAAAGAAAAATACCCAATCCGGGATCTAGGAGAAGATACCGAAGACAGCGCAAGGCAGCATCAAGGTGAGGTTGACGGAGGTGTTGCATGAACTGGCTTAAATGCTGGATAGCAAAGGAAAGATCAGGTCGGGTGTGGGTAAGAAAATTAAGCTTACCCAATAACATTCTGTATAGAGTTGGATTGGGGAGAAGGTCACCATCATCCATGCGCAACCTGGAAGATGGATCAAGAGAGCAAGAAACTGGTGTCAAGTCCGTGCACCCAAACTCATGGAGTAGATCCAAGGTGAACTTTCGCTGACACAAAATAATTCCTTTAGGTTCTCGGATAATCTCCATTTCTAAAAAATAATGAACAAAACTTAGATCTTTATTCTTGAATTGGGAGTCGAGGAATAACTTGAGAGAATCAATCTCGGATGGATCATCCCCTGTAAGTAATATATCATCCACATAGACAGCCAAAACAGAAATACGACCTTTTGATTTTTTGAAAAATAAGGATTAATCGTTGAGTGAATGTGAATACCTTTTGAAATTGAGAGCTCCAGTCAACCGAGCATACCATTGTATAGAAGCTTGACGAAGCCCATACAAAGACTTCTTTAATTTGCAAACATGAAGGGGAGTAGGGAAAGTCATGCCAATGGGGAATTTCATGTAAACCTCTTCCTGCAGATCACCGTGCAGGAAAGCGTTATTCATATCCAACTGCGAAATGTACTAATTTCTCTTAACTGCAATGGCTAGTAAGCATCGTATTGTTGTCATTTTGACTACAGGAGAACATGTCTCCGTAAAATCAATCCACTCCCTCTGTATATCACCTCTAACAACCAACCATGCTTTGAAACGCTCAATAGTTCCATCTTGTTTATATTTAATCTTATATACCCATTTGCAAGGCAAGGCTTTCTTGTATTTGGGTAATTCAACCACATCCCAAGTGTGTAGGGCATGAAACTCCTTAGCCATTGCTTCCTGCCAACTTGGGTGCAAACTAGCTTGGGAATAATTAGTTGGTTCAGAAATAAAGGAAATTGAATTTAGTAAGGACTGATTGGAAGGAGACAGAGTAGAGAAAGGCAGGATAACAGGAGAAATAGGAGAAGCAAAACAACCATGAGTGAGGTCAGTTAGAATAACAGAGTTGCAGATGTAGTAATCCAAATACCTTGGTGGATGATGCAACCTAGTAGACTTCCTGACAGAGATATTATCCAAAGCTGGAACTGAAACAGTAGAAGGAAAAGCAGTAGTAGATAACGAATCAGATAGAGGAGTTGAGTGAACAGAAAGAGGAGAATCACTGGGTGAGGATAAAGAAGAATTGGAAGGGGGAATAGGAGTAGGAACAGAGCTAGGATCTAGTTCATAGGATGGAATAGGAGAACCAGGAAAAAGAGGAACAATGGCGGGAACAGAATTAAACTGAGAAAAAGAAAAAATAGATTCATGGAAAATGACATCTCTGGAAATAAAATTTTTATTTGAAATGATATCAAGAAGCTTATAACCCTTTTTGCCAAAAGGATATCCCAAGAAAACATGTTTGATGGATCTAGGATCCAATTTGGTTCTGTGAATAAGCAGGGTAGATGCATAACATAGACAACCAAAAGACCTCAAAGTTGAGTAATTAGGAGGATGTCCAAAAAGAAGTTCATAAGGAGTTTTCATGTGAAGAATTCGTGATGGGTATCTATTAATTAAAAAAGTAGCAGTGAGTAAGCATTCCCCCCAAAATTTGATTGGAAGATGTGACTGTAAAAGAAGTGATCTACAAGTTTCAAGAAGATGTCTATATTTTCTCTCTACTACATCATTTTGTTAGGGAGAGGAAACACAAGACGTTTGATATAAAATCCCTTTGGAATAAGAAATTTAGTGGCTTCCGCACTGCTGCCCAGTTCCAAAGCATTGTCACTTCTAAGAATTTTGACTTTGGTGTTGAATTGAGTCTCAATCATAGAGAGAAAAATTTTCAGAGTATTGAAAGCATTGGACTTAGTACTAAGTAGAAAAGTCCATGTTCCCCTACTATAATCATCTACAATGGTGAGAAAATACTTAAAGCCATCATGTGTAGGTGTGTTATAAGGTCCCCAAGCATCAACATGTATAAGATCAAAAATATGCTTTGATGAAATATTGCTAATGGGAAAGAGTAATTTGGAATGTCTAGCCTTAGAACAAACATCACAGGGAGGGAAAGTAGAGGGAACAAGAATGGAACAAATATTCTTCATATTAGAAAATGGCATGTGCCCAAGCCTGGTATGTCAAATGTTTACATCAACAGTAGAAAGACCTAAAAACAAAGTAGAATTTGAAACTTGTGCATGAGCACTTTGATTACAATTTGAACTAGAGAGAAAATTTCCTAAACTAGAAATTACAGTAGAAGGTTTGAGATGACTTAGCTTGATAGATTCCAGAAGATATAGACCTCTATTGACTTTACCAAGAACCAGTGGCCTCTTCATTGAAGGGCCCTGCAAAATAGCACCGAAAATAGAAAAAATAAGAGTAGAGTTGAATTGAAAACACAACCTATAAACTGATAAAAGATTGTAATTAAAAGAGGGAACAAACAAGACATTGTTTAGAGTGAGTGCAGGCAAAATGTGTACTGAACCTGACTAAAGAACTAAAGCGCGAGTAGAGTTAAGTAGATTAACATAGACTGGTTTAGGAAGCATTGTGACATTAGAAAGAAAGTTAATATCAAAAGTTATGTGATCAGAAGCACCAAAATCCAAAATCCATGAAGTAGAGTTCAAAGAAACACTGATATAGGATTTAGAAGATTTAGAAAGGAGATGAGGTGATATACCAACACAATTGGCAGTAGCAGTGTCCATTGGAGTTTGTTCACCTTCCTTACCAACCTTCACATTTTGCAGTAGCTGGTAAAGGCTATGGAACTGATCCTGAGTCATAGGTATGTCCCCTGCTTGAAGTCCACTTTCCTCAGTACAAGCAACATTACTCTTGGCTCCTCCAAATTTCTTAGACTTAGTGAATTTGAAGTCAGCAGGAAACCCTATCAACCTATAACAATTATCAATGATGTGATTATGTTTCTTAAAATAAGAGCAAATCAATGAAGAAGTGTTTTTCTTTCCTTCTGGTAAAACCCTCTTCTTTGGAAAAGATCTGTTAACCCCATATGCCTGTTTAGAAACAAAAAAAGCCCCTGCACCTAGATGATTAGAAATCTGAACTTCCCTCTGTTTCTCATCTCTAATTAGAAGGGAATAAGCATAGTTAACAGAAGTTAAAGGAACTAGCATGAGCAAATTGCTCCTGGGCCCTGCATAAGAGTCATTCAGTCCCATAAGGAATTGGATTAGTCTTGCATCCTGTTGAGATTTCAGAGTTTTTACCTTCCCTTCACAAATGCAATAACAAGTACAGGTTTGTGAAACATCAAGACTATCAAGCTCATCCCAGAGCCTTTTCAACTTGGTGTAATAAGTGGCAATATCCAAGTTTCCCTATCCTAACTCACTGTTTGTTTCTGCAGGTGACAGAGCTGAGGTCCATTGTTTTGCCCAAATCTCTCTTCAAGCTCTTCCCAGATCTCTCTAGCAGTCCTTGAGTATAGAATACTCTCTGCAATTTCTTTTGAAAGGGAGTTCAAAAGCCATGAAATCACCATGTCGTTACACCTAGACCAAGAATTCAAAGATTCAGGTGAAATGGTGGATCTAAGAATAGTTCCATCAATGAATCCAATCTTGTTCTTGGCTGACAAGACAATGAGGATTCCCCTACGCCAACCACCATATCCTTTTCCATCAAATATGGTGCTGACCAAAGTCATTCCAAGTGAATCAAAGGGATTAAGGTAAAAGGGATGACTAGAATCAACCAATGTAGTTTCAGATGACCCTGCTACACCAACATTGGTCTGAGCAGGAATGCTAGTATCAACTGAGTGAGAATTTTCGGTTGTAGAATCAGCTATGACCAAGAAACACAAAAAAATGAAAGAACGGGGATTGTAATCCTAATGCCCTGATACCATGTTGAAGAAATAAAAAAGAGATAATTGAAAGTTTTCTGTATATTCCTTTTTTTCACTGTACAAGCATATTTAAACATAAAGAAAGAATACAAAATTAAATCCTATCTGTACACTTGTACAAATCTAGAGAAGGCAAGAAATAACTAACCTAACAAATTCTGTACCATACCAGAAAAAAAGATTTCTTACAAGATTTCCAAATAAAATAAATAAAAAGAAAAAAACTTGACAGCTGTGAAAAATGAGTAATAACTGAAAGACCAAATTAGAGGGCTGAGATTTCAGAGAAACAACTAAATCGACGGTGAGGAAAAGAAGATATATATTAGTTCTTTATTTTGTGTTTGACTTTAGGGAACACTTGGATAACATCAAAGATTCATTTAGTTTTGAGCTTAAGAAGAATCATCATTGGAAACTATTGAAGAAATTGGGGAAGGTGAATCAGAGGAAATGGAGATCCCAACATGGACAGATGTTCGTCTTTTTCCAGTTGGTATTTTGTTAAACAAAAGTATTGTATAAAACATGAAACAATGTTTTTACTCTTATGTTTACCAAATTCAATTTACTAAAACATGAAACTATGTTAAACAAAAGTATTATATATTTATGGACAAAAATATCAATGCATACTAATTCCAAAAAATACTATCATATGAGTTTTTTTTTTAAAAAAAGAAAATGTTACAGACATAAAAATCATAATTTCTAGGCTACCAAAAAATACTATCATATGATCATATATATTTTACAATTTTAGGCTACCAAAAAATACTATTATACGAGTATGTATATATATATATATTTGAATGCTACAGATATAAAAATCACAACTTTTAAGCTATTATTATTTTTTTATTTATAAGCCAACAAGAGATGAAACGAGCACAACCCTCTATATGTTTGTACGAAAAGCAATTAAAATTATAGTGAAAATTGGACTAAAACTAGTGAATTGATTTAGGGGTAGATTGATACTTGGCCTCTTGATAGAAATACGTGTACTGTACTATTGATAAACACATATACTTCAAAAACGATTTTCTTCTACCACCTTCCTTTGCAAGTAGATGCCATCATATTCTGCTTCTTATGTCACACCCTTCAATCTTTTCCATAATCTCCGTTGTTAATATTATGTTATGAAAATCTTTTTTATACATTTATGAACACCATAAATAGATATGTATGATTATAAACATATATTAATCTTGAGTAAGCTGCAATAGAAAAGGTATAAATCATACTACAATGTCACTTACTTAGGAGTATCTTTCTTTGTATATATATTGATATAGATTTGTTTTTATGTCATGAAAATAGGATTCACGTTGTTTTCCTTCTATTTAGTTTTATTTGGCAATTAATATGTAAAGAAAAGATATACATGTGAACAGTACTCGAAAATGAAAATTAATTGAAACTGCTATTAAATTTTTCAAAACTAATGTATGTATGATAATTTGATTTCACACGCATTAAAGTTTCATTTACTTGCAACCAACAAATCTTGTAAACCCTGCTCAACTCTTTTTATTAATTTCATACAATGATGCAATGACAACATAGGACAATCTAAAGAAGACGCTAAGATGCAGTATAATTGGTCACTCTTTTTTGCAATTTCTCCTATGTTTGCTTCGGGAACATATAAATCAAATAGATTAGAAACTTCTTTTGTACACATTGGTAGGATTAACTGTAATTATCTATTAAAATAATTTGACACTAATATAGTTTATTCCATCATATTTGCAGGTTGCGGAACTTTTACTTCTACATATTTGATATCCTTGAATCATTACATTTGGCTATGTTTGTCCATTTAGTTTTCTTAATAAACAATATTTCAAGGACCATTTTTACATTCTTATCACACCGGATATGAACGATTAATGTCTAATCACTTTATCATATAATTTTATTTTGATTATCTAATTTAATTTGAACATGTAACTTATTCCTTTAGAGATTATGTTACTAGCTCCTTATACACATATATTAATCTTATTTATATTGTTTGAAAAAGTCTATGCCGATTAATATGGAACACACGTACAACACAACTAGCACACAAGTAAATCCGAGAATACAAATTTATGTTTCAGCTTTTATTTTTCAGTTGTTATAGTTTTAAGCACCAAATTTAGCCTTGATGCCATCAATAACACTTGCTTCAACTTGGAAGGCCTTAGTCAGGACATCATCAGGGATTGGTGGCTTAGAAGCAAATAGTGTAGTTGGAAGGACTATTGTCCCTGCCAAATGACTGTTAACAGCTGTGATTATCATTGCCTTCTCCTTTCCAACATTCAGCTGGAAATGCACTAGTCCTCGGGGTACCACGAACATCTGCCCTGCAGTCAGTATTTTGGAATATAACACGCTGTCCGTAGTCAGGAATCCAACGTAGACTTTCCCCTTAATGACTATTCCGGTCTCCGTTCCACGAGGGTGTGAATGAGGTGGACTAAGTCCTCCTGGGGCATAGTCAAGTCGATTCATAGACAGACCTAGCGTGTTCAACCCTGGGAAAGCATGAGCATTTCCCTGGGTCACGTTGAATCCAAATACATTGTCCGTGTTTCCCCCTTTGGCTAGGCCATCAAAGAAGAAGTCATCCGAAGTAACTTGGGAAACAGGTTTGCAATGGAAGCCGTTAATCGGTGTTGATGTATCGTTCAGAATTGCAACGCAGAAATCCTGCAGGGGATCAGGATCAGCACATTCAGAAGGAAGTGGGAAGACTAACGGAGTAGCCAACAAGAACATCACATGAGTAGCCATTGAATGATCAAACTTGAAATTTTAAGGATAGTAGTGTGTGGCAATGTACTGATGGCACAGTAGTTCAAGGGCTATTTATTTGTCAAGCCAGCCTTAGTGATATCTCATCTGCAAGAAAGCAACATTCTAAAATCAAATCATATATACATAAAGAAAGGAAATCTAGTTGAGGTAAATTGGCTCTTTGACAATAGAAAAATGTAATCTCTCAACTTCAGGAAATAGTAATCAAATAGCGTAAATTTAACTTGGGTATTATGATCTATGTGAATTATTGCACCATTTGTCAAAGCTATGAATCGTTCAACTCATTTCTAATCAGGTGGTTCTTCATCCTAGCCGCACTTCCTACGGTACAACAAGTCAAGTGAGACTTTTGTCAAGACTCTGTTACGGTCAAGGCGGCTCACACCGGAAGAGGGTTGGGAGAATGACTAATAAGTTTCTAAATATGAAGTGCACATAACACCATGGTCAAATCCCAAATCAAAATGTGAGAGATTAATGGTGAAGGATTTTAGAAACGCATAACCCGAGAGACAAATCCATAAAGCTTATTGGCCAAAACAAACAATACGTGTCTTTGGTGTTTGGAGCTCCCATCCAACACCAAGTACTAAATCATTTTATTGTGTGAATAGTATTACACCAAATTTGGTGTACCCCTATTCATCACCCAAATTCACCCCTCCTCCCCCTACCCCCCACCCCTCACACACACACACACAAAATTATTTTTAAAAATATTTTAAATTTTAGAAATTTTATTTTTTTACTCCACCCCTACCCCACCTCTTCCCACCCCACCAGCACACACACAAAAAAAAAACTAAAAATTTATTTTTGAAAAATATTTTAAATTTTAAATTTTTTAGTTTTTTTTACCCCGACTCCACCCTCCAAAAGAAGAAACAACAACAACATACCCAGTGAAATCCTACAAGTGGAGTCTGCGAGGGGTAAAATGTATGCAGACCTTACCACTACCTCATACAAATAAAGTGGTTATTTCCGGAAGACCCTCAACTCAAATATATCAACCCCAAAAGCAGAAAATACAATATATTGAAAAAATGACTAAAGTGGAAAGCTATTGATAATTTTATAAATACAAAAAAAGCAGCAAAATAAATGATGAAAAATACCAACACAATATATAAATACGCGATTAATCCTACTAACCTACTATATCACAAGGCTAGACATCAACCTACCCTACTAGCCAACTAACCTTCTATCCTAATACGCACCCTCCAATCCTTTCTATCTAAGATCATGTCCTCAGTGATATGAAGTTGTGTTTTATCCTGTCTAATCACCTCTCCCCCAATACAATTCCGATCTACCTCTACCCCTCCGTGCAACTCTTAAATCCAGCCTCTCGCACCTCCTAACTGGAGCATTTGCACTCCTCCTCTGCACATGCCCACCCTACAAAATTATTTTAAAAAAAAAATTAAATTTCTTAAAAGTTAGGTCAGGAGTCGGGTGTAGTTAGATTCTTAATCGGGGTGTGGTCAGATTCCGAAAAATTGAGGTCGAGTCTAAATTTGAAAGTTGAATCTTAGGTTCAAAATTGAGTTGGGTCACGCATTAGGTATCGTAGTCAGGTCTCGAATCGATTATAAGGGTTGATTTTCATGTCAAAAACTATTTTCCTAAAGATTATTTTCTACTCTCTAGCAAAAAATAAAGATATTTTCTTAAGAAAACATTTTCATTCACTAACCAATCAATAGAAAATATTTTTTACTCACCAACCAAACATGAGAAAATAAATTAAAAATCAATTTGTTTTCGAAGAAACTATTTTATAGAAAAAAAATTCTTCATACCAAGCACACTCTTATTTTGTATTATCCATTATTATGTGCAATGTGCAATGTACAATATTTGCTAGCAATTTATATTATTTAAAAAATTATAATATAAAATAATTTTATATTAGACGACTATAAAAGATAACAATATGAATTATATTTGGTGAATGTTTTAAAAAGAATTTATTTTATGAAATAAAAAAATATAATATAATAAAGAAGAGTTAATATAAAATTTGATGTTTTGATGAAATAGAAAGGAAAGTGGACTTCTTGAATCTGTAAGAACGCACCTTCACGCCCAAATCAACTTCACTGATTAGGTCATTTTATACATCTTAAGAAAAATTTAGAGAAAATCACGCAACTAAGTAAATATATATTACTTAATTATTTATTATAATTATAGTTTAAATTAGTTATCACTTGTCACTACAGTTTAATTCGTATTGTTAGAGGCACGTTCAAAATTTATATAACTGTACAAGTTCAGAATTTATTTGTATAAATCTAGAATTTCCTAATTGAATAAATCTATAATTTCTATACTTGTATGTAATTATCATATTGATACATTTGATTTGTATAAATTTTTACAAAAATTCCTAAAATGCATAAATACAAAAATTATATATACTTACTCTATATGTATATTGGCAACAAATTATATTGTATATTAACAGTAAATTATCCTATCAGTTGTTATAGTTATAGTTACGAAATATAATTATCTAAACTATAACTATTTCAGTGTATCAAATTTTAGCATTAAGCTATTTTCACCTCAACTATACTAACCCCTTGCCCCCCCCCCCCCCCCCAAACCCCAACCATCAGCTAGAACTAATACATGATAATTGTCTTTTAACTTGAGTAATAGTAAAACAAGGAAAACAAAGTATCAAATTGGAGGAAACTTGACATGGTCACGTAAAACTCAAAGACTGGAAAAAGTAGCTTAACATTGATTATGAATTTATAATCCTAATCAATTTTAATGGGAAGATTGCATCCATGTTAGTTGAAACATTACTTTTTCATAAGGTAATTGAAAAATTACGTAAATTGACTGTTAACAGATAATAACGTCTTAAAAAATCAATGTAATTTTATTAACTACAGAACAATGACTTAGCAAAAAATTGAAGAGTAATAATCTGATTAGGTAGATGATAATCACAGTGGAGATTAAACAATACTATGATATTCAAATAAAAGATGCAAGTATACTAAAACATAGTACTAACAATTTTGGAAATGGGTGAATATCATGTTCACCCCCCTAATTTTGCTTTTAAAATTAAACTCTCCCTAAACTTTTAACAATAATCAAACTTCTTCTTTATCCTAATTAAATTTTTAAAATAACTATTATAACTTTTCATTATCTTTTTTTTTTTACTTCTTTTAGAAATCATCATATATATTTTTTAATTCATGCAACAATTTTCATTAAATCGTAAACATTATTTTTGGGTGAAAAAAGTAAGAAACACTCATTAAGTATATAAGCTAATGATGATTTTTTATAATAAAATAAATTAGTATAATGAGAAAATTAATTTTATTAGTAATAATCAAAATTACTACATTATATTTATTTATTTATACAAGTGAAAATAGCAAAGAATAATAACTATACAAATATATTTCGATTCAGAAAATACAAAATAATTAATTAAATTAAGATTAATTTTTTAAAAATTGTATTTATTTAGATTTTAAATTAATTCAAACTATAACTTATCTAATACTCCATTAATGCCAGTAAAAAATAATGTTTAATTTATATAATAAACTATAGTATTACATAAATTATAGTTTAAAATAATTTAAAATCTTAATAAATATGATCTTTAAAAATTGACCTTAATTTAATTAATTATTTTTAATATCCTGCATCAAAATATATTTGTATAGTTATTATTCTCTGTTATTTTCACTTGAATAAATAAACATTAGAATTTTGATAATTACTATAAAAATTAATTTTCTCATTATGCTAATTTATTTTATTATTAAAAAATCATCATTAGCTTAATTAAGTACTTAATTAGTAGTTCTCACTTTTTTCGTCCAAAATATAATGTTTATGCTTCTAAGAAAAATTTATCGCATGAATTTTAAAACAAATGAAAATATCACGAGTTTTAAAATAAGTAAAAGAAAATTGATCATGGAAGAGTACAATAGGCAATATAAATATTTAATTAGGATAAAGAAGGGAGTTTGATTATTGTTCAAAGTTTGATAGAAAAAATTGATTTTAAAAGCAAAGTTGGAGACACGTTAATTCGTGTATACAACTTTCTAATCAATTTTCAACTGAGATACAACTTGGTCGACTAAAATGCAAGACATGTTGAGTCGTGTATACACTGGATGTGAGTGATGTTTTTACATCCTGAATCAGAATTCTTGATAAATATTCTCATCATAACAAGCTTAAGGTTAAGTTGATGGTTTTTTGTAAATGCCGAGTGCAGGTAAGTCATCCACAAATGAATATATGATAATTCATATATGTCACCACAAATGAATGGTTCAGAAACACATGATACTAAACTTACAAAGACAAACAGAACAAGTCTTCCTCTTTGCTGATGACTCTGGATGCAATAGCATTAGATACTTGAATCACAATTCACTAAGGACTGATTCCATCCCAATCTCTCTCTGATGCTGCTGCGATGGGAATGGTCCTGAGGTTTGTGTAGTTATATGGAGCATTTTGGTCAATGGCATATCTCCAGCGCAGCTGGACTAATAGGAATCACACCAGAAGGTGATACAAGTGCATCCACAAGAATGTCATTTGGCGTTAGTGGTATAGTACCCTCATCCAATATCTGAACCGAGTAAGAAAGTGCAACTGTGTCCAAAAGAAAAAAAGTCACTATAGAAATGAAAACCTTGTTGCATGTAATCCTGGAAAGAAGCAGACACAGAGACATACTTTTGAGAGGTTGCTTCCATTTCTGCTTCTCTGCAAGCTCTTGATATCTCGATAAAAAGGTGTCATAGTAACTATTTTTGTCAAACCATGAAAAACAAAGGATCATCAACAAGAGGATAAAAATGTAAAATGTATGTAAGACTGAGCAGGGAAAAGCATGTAACTACTCTTTCTTCTTATTTTGTTTTTCCTTTTCACATTAACAGGTCACTATTCTCTTCCTTTCTTGTACTTGTCTAACTTATCTTAATCAAAGCTGTTACTTTTGCAGAAGAAGAACAAAGAGACAAAGGGATAAACCTACCCTCCACCGCGGCCCAACCGTCTACCAGCTTTGTCAAATGCAAGTCCTTCATGGAGAGAGTAAATATATAATTTCCAAAGCAATATATTTACCAATTATTTCAAGCTTTGAATCAACATAGAGTTTCACAAGTTAATGACAGGCGTTGACGTACTTACCAGGTAAAATTAACAAATCAACAGGCTCACTGGCGAACAAGACTGCAACAACAAAAAGTCTTTCAATTACTAGCATTAAGTCCACAATCGTGCTTCAATTGTCACTTTTTAAAGAGAAGGATAAATGCATGTACCAACAAACATGTCAAAGATATTAGCTGTAAATCCAAACATAACCCAGAAAATGTATCCGTTACTTGGTTAATATTTTAATGAAGTAGGTCTCAAAGAACAGCAGATGTTGTTCGGATAAGTGGAAAATGCGACACTTATTTCAACAACAGTACAATACAAGGGTATCAGTTCCAAAGATGCCAAAAGTTCTTGTAAACATGAATCTAAAGATATCTTATCTTTTTCTTCTTATACAAATGAAACCTAAAAACCTGCTATGCTCCTTTCCATTTGTACCAGGCATATTATAATCTTTGAAACTTCCTCAATCAAAGAAGCCAAAAATCTTTAATGCTTTCATCTTTATTATCATGTTCATGTGTTGCTTGTATGGATAATTGCTCTAGTCATGCTGAGGTACACCCAAAATGTATATCTAGACTATACATTGAATATGTTTTCCTACAAAAAATCCGTCAGATAACCATGAGTTTGGAGAGTGGAAAGTGTGTTGACAGAGCATATCCTGTTAGCTCTAGACACTTACTTGTTTGACTGGCATTTAATAGTTAAAAGGAAGGGGCATAGTTTCCTGAGGGAACCTCTAGCAAGTAGCAACTACTGCGTAATTGTAACAACAGAAATGAGAACAATCAAGAAAAAGATTCATTTTAGACCCTTCAGGGTGCCCAGTGGTTTGGGCTTGGGGCTTCCATATTTAGGTCTCAAGTTTGAAACTTCTTGCCAGCGAAAGCAAGGGATTTTCCTTCTAGGTCGAGCTCGTTGCACCGGACTTGCCTAGTACGGATTACTTCTCCTATGTAGTTTGCGAGCTATTGCATAGGAGCGGGACTTTACCCTATGCACATCCAAAGAGTAGTGGCGGAGGGTTCCCCTTGTCATTAAAAAAAAAGATCCATTTTAAACAAAAACTTAATTTATTCAAGATATGCACTTTAGGGAAGCTGTTAAAACATAACATAGTAACTATCATAAGAGGGTTTTCTGAAATGACACAAATTTCCACATTAAAATACGACTTTTGGACATAGAATGAAATTGATCCTCAATTAACACTCGTTGATAGTTAAATCAATTGTAACTTATTGGAATTGAAATAAAACTAGCTAATTATGTGCTTCTAGCAATTATCACTGCAGTCAGAAAAGTTACAGCAGTGAGAAGAAAAAGTATTATTTACTGTTACAAAGGAAAAGTAAATGTACCATCCTCGCGTTCATTCCCATCAGCATCTAATGGAGCTGGTTCCAGAATATTCATTGAATTTGCAATCAAATCCTCAGTGCTTGAAATGTTAAGCATTCGCATGTTTCTGTTCTTATCCTCCACTCTTGGAACAAAAAGCTTCTTTCGCATCTGCAAATCCTAACATTATTTGATTAATCAATCAACCGCGACTCAATCCCAAACTAGCTGATGTTAAATAGAATTCCTAATAGTGGCCTATGAGCTTCAGAATTGATACAAACAAAAGATTTAAACAGAATACTTCTACCTTTTCCACCCCCAAAATCCCCTAATTTTCAAATGTAATTCTGAAACATACCTCTTGATTGCTTTTGAGAATATGAGATAGTATTCGGGCTGTATCTACTTCTCGCAAAGCACTGCAGCTTATATAAGCGCACAATCCCTTGCAAGCCTTAAACCAAGGGGCCTCCATTACAATCCTTTGTATAGCTTCATCTAACCAGTCGCATAGAAATCACTGTATCAATACACGTTCAAATGGAAGACAAAAAAATCAATTTCTACAGCTAACTTCGTGGATTGGAAAGAAGTACCTTCTTGGGATCTAAGAGTCGGATCCATGGATTTGAGATCTCTTTTAACAACCAAACGGAGTGCCTTTTTCTGCTTGAATATTGTGTCCAAATGAGCAGCGTCGGAAGTGAAGTTTTGTCCTCCGGCGGTGCTCATGGTGGCAGTAGCGGAACACGGTGAGGTTTGACGGCGGAGGATAGCGAAGCGGGTGAGGAAGAAGCGGCTGGTGGGCAGTGTCACTGCCCAAGGAATGGTCATTTAAATCGTCTGTCGTCCGTTGCACGCACGATAACCATTGGAATAATTTAATATTTCAAAATTAGGACAAGCTGTTGTTTAATATGAGAATCTTATTAAAAATAATACTTATATATACTACTTTTGATGTATAGGTTTAGATTTTGAAGAATTATTTAGAGAATATGTAATTATTGTCGAGGATAATATTAAAAAATATTTTTTTTGATATTTTAAAATTTATAAATAAAAGTGTATATATTTTTACATAGTAGACAGGTAAAAGTGAACCAATAATAGAGTGTGGGTATAGGCTAGTCAGCTAGTGTAGTCAAATATTTTAATAATCATAATTCAAATTATAAATGTATGCATTTCATTAAAAAAAAAAATTTACTTGTGATAAAAAAAAATTAAAAAATATATTTTCATGAGGTTGATCTTGAGTTATCATTCAAGCATGAAGATCTTTGCATAGAAGAATATTTTTTATACCAAATTTTTCATTGCGCGAATTTTTTCATGAACACAAGTTTTAGAGCTACACCAACGTGGCGTAACATTGACAAAGAAGTTTTGATATTTGGCTATGTTGATTGGCCAATCTTGGAAGGTAAGAACTCATGGGATGATCTTTTATACAGATCGTTCATGAAATAGCTAAGGATTAATTAGCAACATGTTATGCCATACATTTTTTCTTTGAAGCAAATTTCCCTACACCTACATTAATTTCAAAATTTTACCTAAGGTTTTTGTTAAAGTAGGATAAAAGTACAATGCAGTAACTAATTTTTAGTATAAAAAGGACAATTACGTGTAGAATGATCTAATCAAATTTCATTTGCAAAAATGACCTTCGAATAAATAGTTCATATAACCAACGTAAAATTCTTTTAGTGGAACAAGATTAAAAAAATTATTCACATTCGTTATTTACATCAACTCATATTATTTTTTCTTTGAAGGGAGCTGGATTGACGACCGTTAATTTAGTTAACTGATCCGCCAAGCACTTTCCTATTAATTAGTTAAACAAGAAAGAAAATTTTGAAACTTTTGCCTTAGGGAAACAAGCTTCTTTCTTCCTTCTTCATACATACTAGAGGAAAAAAGAAGAGGATGATCATGATCTGGGGTTTATTTTAGCCACCCAAGATCATGATCTATCTCATTTCATTCCTTGCCTTTTGATCATCAATCTTTGTCTTGAATTTTTGTTAGGGGTATTTTTATTAGAAAAAAGTTTTAAGGTAAAAAGAAATGGCTTCGGGATCTTTCAAGTGTTTGGTTGAACAAAAGCTAGGGAAAGTTGGGGTTTTCTGTGTATATGCGGTTCTTGAATGGGTAATGATCCTTATTCTTTTCATTGATGGCTTTCTTGCCCTTTTCACCAATGAATTCGCCAAGTTTTTTGAATTGAAAGTCCCCTGCTTGCTCTGCGCGAGGATAGATCACATTTTCGTTAAGAGGAACTCCAGTTTCTATTACAACGATTCCATCTGTGAGGGTCACAAGAAGGACATCTCTTCCCTCGCGTATTGTCATGTCCACAAGAAGCTTTCTGACATAAGGAACATGTGTGAAGGCTGCCTTCTCTCTTTTGCAACAGAGAAAGACGCTGACTGTGATAAGTACAAGTCATTAGTTGGGATTTTGCACAAGGATATTGATTGCTTTGTGGATGATGATCAGAGAATGTTCATAAAACCAGTTAAGAATGAAGAAGAGGTCATCAGACCAGGAAGTGTTGTCGTTCAGAAATGTTCTTGTTGTGGGGAGCCTTTGAAATTGAGGACTAAATATGCCAGGAACTTGTCCATAAATGGAATTCATTATACTCAAGCTCCTGCCTCATCTCCTCGATCTCCCTTAACGCAGAAAAATGAGGAATTGAGCAATCTGGAATTACCTCATATCCAGTACACAAAGCTCAAGTTTACCTCAGATAATGCCTCAGTTCTTCCAGATGATGAGAGTCACCAGAATGCAGGTATCTATTTGTCTTGACTATTTTTTTGGCATCGTGTTCTATTCACCATTTGTGTTGAGGTGAAAAGAAAAGGAACAAAAGGAGCTCTTTCATCTTAACTCTGAAACTTTTACAATTATCAAGATGACTAATAACCTCATTCTCTGATAGTGCATGTACAAGACTGTCATTGTTGAAAGGAAATAGTTATAATACTGGGGGGAGGGGGTTGAGTTACAATTTTTGCCCTTTATCTGTCTTTGATGCTATGAGTTATGTCGCTCATGGTTCAAATCTCTTGATAGTCTATTCTACTTCCAACTCTTTCTTTTTCCAAGATACATTTTATAACTCCTGAAGTGTATATGTTATTTTCACAAATCAAATTTTCAACTAGCTGATGGATCTAGTCATTCCGAGGAGAAGTTAAAACTGAGGTGGAGGTGTTAAGAGTCGACTAATATTTCCAATGTGTAGCAGGTAGAAAGGATATCAAAGCTGCTGCTGTCCCGCTGCTACCAGATCCCGAGGACATAAACGATGAATCTTGCAAAACCCCAGTTTCTGCAAGAAACAAGTTCTTTGGCATCCCATTGACAGACTCCGCTCTAGCCAGTCCTAAGTGGAATTATAAGCCCAGCAAATTGGGTGGTGATAAGGGTGAATGCATCTCAGATGCTAATGACACAAGTGCCGTAAATGAAGCAGATGATGACATCTTGCATAGCTTGAAGAGGCAGGTTCGTCTGGAAAGAAAGTCTCTCATGGAATTATACATGGAATTGGATGAAGAAAGAAGTGCCTCTGCAGTTGCAGCAAACAATGCCATGGCCATGATCACACGTTTGCAAGCAGAGAAGGCAGCTGTACAAATGGAAGCCTTGCAGTATCAGAGAATGATGGAAGAGCAGGCAGAATATGACCAAGAGGCCTTGCAAGTCATGAAAGACTTGGTTTTGAAGAGAGAGGAGGAGATAAAGATCTTGGAGGCTGAAATTGATACCTACAGGGAGAGATATGGAGTTATCAAGAAAGTTGGTAGTGAGGTCTGTGAAGTTGATGCAGACGACGATTATCAAGAGTTGAGATCTCAGTCTGCATCATCCTTCGAGGAAAGATCCGACTATGGCAGCCCTCATGAAGTCGATCAGAATGGCGTAAACAAGTTTCATATTGAACGTCCCGGGGAATACAGGGAGGAAAATGTCGATGAATCAAACCTTGATTTTGAGAACGAGAGATCTTATCTACAGGGTTTGTTAACAAACCTTGAAATGAAGATCAAAATACCTCCTGATGTTGAATCTCATGTGCTAGAATCAAACGTGATTCAAGACAAAGGTATATATGAGTCTTTGCTTACCTGTTTACCAGCCTTCTTTTTCTTTTCATTCTTGGTGAAAGTAAAGAGTGCAGATACTAAATGTAATGTAATGCTTTTAGGAAATGACAATAAGGTTATACTTACAAGAGAAGTTTCTCTACTTAGAGAGAGATTGAGAGCTGTTGAAGCAGAAAGTGGCTTCTTGAAACACGCCGCCATGACATTACAGAGGGGTGGAGAAGGAATCAAACTCTTGACCGAGATAGCTCAACAATTGCGGGAGCTTAGATACTCCGATAAAGCATCAGGGGTTGCACATACATGACTTCCCTAGTGATTGCTCTTCTTAGTTGATATCCAGAGGTACTAGAATTTCTTTAAAGCAGTGAAATGAGAAGAATTAGAAAGTTATATGGTTATGTGGTGTAAATTTTCTATAGATGAGTGTTCAAGAGCTACAGAATCATTCATTTCTCCTTTCAGCTAAAATTTAACTCCAATTATAAGTTTATTGGTTGGGTTTGCAGAAATCAATGTTGTCTTTTGTCAGTTCCCTCATCACTGGAAGCTTAATGCTCCTAGAAGTCTGCAGAACATGGCTAATGATATTTTGTGGTCGCACTCTATAGGGCCTGGTTTTCCAAGATGATGCTACAACTATCTTGAATATTTCATAGGTAATTGAATTTGAGAACATAAGTTTACTCATTCATCATTTCCATATTGTGTTGCAATTTTACTGCTAACTGCAGCAGGAGTCAGTTATGTAACAAGTGTTTTTTGCAGCTCTCTTTCTTCTTTTCCTGTCTCCTGTTCTTCTTCCACATTTAGGATGTACAGTTTTGGAAGGAGCCCTGACGGCTTCAGTTTTGGCATTTCCTCGGAGCTTTACTTCTCATTACCTAGAGCCTTCAGGTAATATTCTATTGCGTGCTGCTATATTCACCGAGTCCATCATGGATATTTGACTCAGTTTGGTATTAGTTGCATCAACACTAGCAGTGGAGATTGTTTTGACAGATTTAAGATTGTCGAAGCATCTAAGTAGTAGCCTTGAAACTCCTTCTGCTGTTTGACTGGAAGAAGGGATGAGCTTCTCCCGGAGTTTGGGTTGAGATGGCTCTGCAGACTAAGCCAATTTTAAAAGAATGATCTCCTTGGAAACAAGTATATTTAACTTGAGCGGTTTCTTATTGACCTATGATCCTCCTATTTTAAAGTGTTTTCTCTCCCAAAGATATACTACTTCTAAGCTGTTGTTGAAAAGGTATATGGCTCAATATGCAAACACTTGATGTACAGGTACTGACTAATACTGCTTTTTGCAGGTGAAATTGGCTAGGAACCAGATAACTTTGAAATAATCCAGCAAAAGGCATTATGGAATCACAGGAAGATGCAAATGAGAAACAAACAAATAGTTTTGTTAAATGTAAAGGCATATAGACGGTTATATATTTGTAAGATATCCACCTCCCTTAACCATCCATTTCAGACTTCTTGTTTCATCAGATGCTACGACAGGAATTTCATTGACAGCAGTTGTACTTATACACACTTGCTTGTTTAGCAGATAATGTAACTTAATCGTTCATTAAACGAGCACAGTGAAAGGTGTAGTGAGCATGAAATGGTTCCTAATCCTCTCATGCATTACTTATCTTTCCTTTCCACTCAGAGACACTTAGTTGGTTCCTAAAGCCTCAAATTACTAGAATCCTTTCTTTTTTTTCCATTTTTGTTTCCTCTCTTTTATATGAGGGGATGAAATACTCCTTCAACATTAGATTCATGCTAACGCCTTGATAAGAGATGCTATTGCTATAGTTCCAATCTTGGCTTCTGAGCCAAAATCAGACTTTAGACAAGCTTCTCCAACTCCTCAAGGCTATCATCAGACAAAGCCACAGCAGACGAGGATACAAATCAATTAGAGTGATGGTGCGTCAAACCATCATAATAGTAGAGCAAACAATGCTAGGATAACCAGAACTTCCAAAATAACAAGATGACTTCAACAGATTAACTTGTAGATACACAGAAGAAAGTTTGCTGCCCAACAAAGACACAATGATCACCCTAAATTCAATTACGTTTTACAAACCAAGTAGCAACTTATAAGGCCGATAGTTCATAAGTTTCTTAAATCTACCTCATAAATAAGGTGATTGTTGAAGAAGTATATATAACTTAGCATAATCAACCTCCTCGAATGTATTCTACTAAACTGTACAAGATAAGAGTTAAGTTATCCAGATAGGCAAGCCCCAGTTATTGCCTAAGCTGAAGGCAATACATCGGCAGACATGTAAGGTGAGATGCAGCCTTGTACCTAAGCATTAGACAAAGTATTCAGAAAATTCATCAGACAATCATAGTTCTCATTCTTTCTCTAGTGTCATGCACAAGTTGAAAGAGTTACAACTTACAAGTGAAAAGCAAGTCAACAAAATTTGAGAAGTGAAACTGAAAAAGAAGTTATTCTCAGTAACACAGTTCCCCAGAAGTTATCCTCTTCATTTTTAATGCTTTCTTCGACATCATTAGCCCCAAGCAAAAAGAACAGATCATGTATGTGTATATACGTTCACCAGCAGAGGCACTTGCCATGCAAACTATACACAACCATTCTAGTACTTCCTGAAAATGAAGTTTTTTCTTTTTCTCCTTTACTTATTTTGTTTTCTGGTAAGTTCATGAAAACAAAGTTTCAAGCTACACCATGATAGGGATATGCGGGCATCTCATATGGTGTGAGCACCTCAACCTTCACCAGTGAAGGAGATCAAATCCCATGATGTAATTCCCCCCTCCCTATTATAAAATGTTTAAGAGGAAAAAACAGGCCATGATCATCACTGCCTTAATTGGAAAAAAGACAGGGATAGCATTGTAAATATAACACTAGTTTTTTCGGCAATGTATATAAACAAGCTATCTTTCAACCTTCTAAATACAGGGGATACTTATAATATACCGTAGACAAAAGGATGCAGGATGTAAAATTTCATAACTTTCCAGTAAAATCATGCCAGAGAACAAAACAGCATGCAGTCACATTTCCATGTTTTCTATTATTTCCTTTATACCTTTGATTTCAAATGTGTCCTTTACACCTTATATTTCTCGTCTTCTAATTTCTTACTCAACATAAATCATACAAATAAACAGGTAATGTAGGCAAAGCAAAGAAAAATAATAACAAGGCACATGGGGGAATAGATTGACAATTACCTGCAACAAACAAGTTGGAATTTCAATAAAGCCCTGCATTAGAAGATCCACCTTCTGCAGACTGCTTTTTGGAACAGGGGTAATTACATAGAGTACACGCTTGAAAGTGTCAATGGCACGCACGATTCCTGAATCAGTTTAAAGCAGGTAGAGAAAGGAAACAATGAGAGGAAATTGACATCCAATAACAACATCAAGTTTAAGCTTATTAGAAACACAAGGCATTGACATTCACAGTAAACAGACATGCCTAGAAATAGGTCTTTGGTGGGCATTGCAAAATTCCTCTAGCTAATAAAGGCAGCAGAGCTGGTAGTATGAATAATGTTCGATGCGGACAATCAGTAATAAAAACACAAACTTCTGCATCATCACGTACAAGTGACCATATTTAGTGTTGCATAAATGGATCCAACAAGCAAGATCACTGTAAAGTGATGCAATAGGGCATGGTACATTTTACTAACTGTATTCATTTTAAAACTAGGACATCCGCACCATGTTCATGCTTCTCGCTCTCGTGATTCTTCAACTACCCTATCTGAAGATAAACAGTTACAATTCCACATATATAAACACTGAGACCATTAACGAAACACCGAAGACCTACAAGAAAAAGAAAGAAACTAATTGTTCATTCAAAAAAGCAAAACTGACAGTTTCTTTTTAGAGAGGTCAAAAAACTGGCAATATCACAACAAAAGTGTGGGATTCTTGTTGCAATAACTTACCCAAGCCCATGCAGTCAGGAAAATTTTCAGAATCAACTGCCAAGCCAACAATAGTTGCATTCAAGCTGTAGAAAACCTCTCTCTTTGGAACCTGGCATACAGATATAGAACTAATCAGAACACGAGAGGAATATCTAGACGTACCTGTTTGAATAAGACTGGAATAATAGTTAACTACACGAATAATGAGTATAAAAGAAAAGGAGGAAGCAATAATAGAGAACACAGGACAGAAGATCCAGCATATATGGATGGCAATGCTCTTGTCCACCATCAAAGTAACAAAGCATTGAATCTAGAGCAGGTCATTCACCATTGGTAAACCTACCTCACAATGAAGGTGTTTAATTTTGATACTTGATATAGGAATCTCGTATGGAGGGTGAGCAGCTAATGCTCGAGACAGTTCCTTGATTGTCGTGATTTTCATATCACTTGGAAAGCATTGTCTGAAATAGGCCATCACACGTAAATCACGCAAAAGACGTGCATCCTTCTGTACAAGAACCCTGGAAGAACACATCAGAGGACTAAGAAACAAGGGGGATATAATTGAAGAAGCACAGACAACTCCACCAATTAAGAATAAATTCCGAAATTTGTTAAAGGAATATGAACTGAGATGTCGTGTGTGTAGCCTGTAAGTGTTTTTCTTTTCTCTGCCTCTTCTTTGTCTCTCTCTGTCATTTTAAGGGACAAGATATCGAGATATTAATGTTCAAGGAACGCATCTTTCTTAAGAGAATATTTTCAACTGACAAGATAGCAAATTTCAACTGTCTGATAAAAAAACTAAAACGAGAGAAAAGATAAACTCATACGATCTGTAAAAAGAGTCCTGACGAGCAGAGTTGACCTCAACTATAGTTGCAACAGCATCATTACCATCATCCAACCAAAATGCACCAGCCGGAAGATTCTTGTTCACAGCTGATATGCAAATCTTAACAACATGGGTCGGAGAGATGTATTTGATAATATCCACAAGAATGTCGTAGCCAATACCTATAAGACAAGGAAAGCAGAATCAGACTTGATTGTGAAAATTGTGACCAGATCAATGAAAAACGGATCACACTAGCCTAAATTAAATCGAAAGCAAGTAAATAAATATAGAAGCTTGCCTTTGACCCAGCCCGTTGTGTTAATGACAAGGGGCACCCCAGCATTTCCAGGATTTCCACCATTGCTCAACAGGTACATTCTCCGGTAGTGATCATACAAGGCAAAAATATAAGCCAAATATGTTTTGGGATCCCTTTTTGAGGATATGTCACCAAAAAAGAAGCATCTGAAAGAAAAAAATTGGAGTCAAAATCAACATCAAGCAAATTTCGGCCTTGCTAACAGGATGAAATTTCTTTCGTTCAAGTGTCATATATTTTAGCTATACGGCTTATGCACAACTTTGCTTATAGAACTCCCCAAGGCAAATGGAAGTAGTTTTTCCAGTTTCATGCAGCAAACTAATAAGGCATCTCTCTCTTCAAGCAAGACCTAGACAATATCCAATGTGCAAGATGGACACTCTTGATTTCTCAAATGCCAATTTTCTCTGCTAAACAAGAAATCTACAACCAGACAAAAGCTGCACAGAACAACTTAAATAACACTAAACCAATGACACACGATCTCAGATGCTAAGTATGTCTGTTATTGGAGTCCTGACAGCCATTCTCCATTTAAATTTGCCGTCTTTACAGGTAAAGACCATTAACTGTTATATTGAACAAGTTTAAAATCATCAGTATATCACATCACTCTTCATATTTTTTCCTGTAGAAAGACAAAGATGGTGGGAGTGGTAAGGGAAAGAAGGGTTCTACACTCTTCCAAGAACAGAGACCGAAAAGAGTCCTTTTGCTAGCTAAACAAATAACAACAGAAGTAAATAAATGGCACAATACTTTGCTTTCCAAGACATGGGCTCAGTAATAATACCTCTCAGGAGTTTTTAGGCATGGAATTGACAGATCTGATGCAGAAAGACAAGAAAAAAAAGATGAAAGTGAATAAAAGCATCACTACAGAAGCTCAAATGCAAACATTTAATAGTTCGGGAATGATTGATGTACCTAAAGTTATTTTGTCAATTATAGTAAGCGATAACAAACCAGGTGGAGTAAACTCTGTCTGCCCAACATCTGTATCCAAATAAGCGACTTTCTTGTATCTGAAAGCCAAAGACAGTTTATTATCTGAACTTGTACTTCTGTAATTGAAGTTCTCAAAACCAACTATGATCAGGTTATACTTATCCAAATCACACAAAAAATACACAGGCTCTCACGAACAGCCAACAGTAATAACAGAAAATGTAGCCATCCATAAGTATCAATATACGGAGAAGAGTTGTTGTTGCTCATTATTCAATTCAGACAAAAAGGACACAGAGCCTCTCAAGGATTATCAAGGTTGGTGAAAAATTCATGATGGCAAAGTCATTTGCTTCATCCTATTGGTGTGGCCCATCCAAAATAAGTATCTTCCAAATAGATTCAAAATTTCCAATGAATCCCTAGTTGTCTGTTTCTATTAGCCTATCGATTATTCCTAAACTAGACATGCTTAATCTAGAAGATAACATGCAATCCTTGAATTTAATGCCCAAAAAGATCTCTTCTTTATTCTAGACCACAAGAGTTATTTCTTCCGATCACCATCTTTTTACAAGTAATAGGTACTGGTATATACCCAAATTTCATTTTTTCATTGACAAGGTCGAAATAATTTTTCAAAGATATTTTGGATGAATAAATATAAGAAAAAATTGTAGTCAACACAAGTACCAATATGCAGAGGAAGTGAAGTACGAACACAAAGCTTCTTATTTTGTAAAAGGGAATGATGGGATCACAAGGTTTTCGAAAATAAGACTGTACAGTACCATGTGTCACTGCACTCTGATAACACTTAACTGGAATGGATAATGGTTTTTCAGTTGGAATTGGATTTGGTTTTTGGTTTTGAATCAATTGATTGGGATGGGGGGAAGGGGGTGAATACTAATAGAATGGAAGAACTAGGTATCTTTATTATTGCAACTACATATATTCCAAACTGTGGACCAAAACAACATTGTTCAAATCTTTTTTTTCGTTGAGCTATCTTCTGTTTTCAAATTGGTCTAAACTTGCATTTTAAACCATCAACAAGATCTTAAGGTAACAATGAAATAAGAAAGCAGAATTTTTACATTTATTTTTGGTGAAAAAACTAAGGAAACAAGAAAGCAGAAAATCGGGACTGTTGTTCAAAAGAAGGAATTCCAACAAGTAAGTACATTCTCAAATTTCAAACAAAAAACATAACCAAAGATCCATTCAGGCAAGATACAAAACATAGCACGAATCCATCAATTCAGTAAACATACAGTTACGATATTTTCAGACCATTCTCAAAGTAAATATAGAAGGTTGTAATGTTAACTTTACTAGTTGGCCGCCATATGTTTAAGAAAATGCATAAGAGATACCTCTGAAGAAGAACGTTGACGAGAAGACGAGAGAAAGTGGTCTTGCCACTATTTTTGGGACCGCAGACAAACGCAACCGGCGGCGGCGAAGAGTTAGAATCATAAGCTATTGTGTCTGCAGCGTCGGACCATTCCTCCGGTATGAATATGTTAGCCGATTGGAACTCTTCGTCGACAAAGGACGCCATGTTTTCCCCTCTCTCTGTGCAGCAATAAAGTGTGTAGGCGTGTTTATGGTGTGATTTTCAGTTAAAAAAAATGGAATACACAAAAAGGCACGTTCTTCGTGTGATATGGCGGGTCGGGTACTAACCCGGAAATAAATGATACTTTTTTCTTTCTTTTCTATTCTCTGGAAAACTACAACAATTTTTAGAAATTAGCCAAACATTTCATTAACTTATGATTTGTTCTAACAAAATACTTGAATGTAATAAGATATTCTTATTAGACATTTTCAATGAAAAAAATATATATTTATCATTTAAAATATGTTTATTTTTTTATATATATTATTTTTTCATCATGTCTAGTTTATTCTCTTCATAGATTTTTTTTAGTCGAGGTTTCAAGAAATATCCTCTCTACCTTTGAGATAGTGATAAGGTTTGATTCTAGTGAATATGTTATTTTTATTGTTATCTTTTCTTATATATATCATCAAATATCAAGTAAGCTACTAGCACTAAATTTTGATGATTAAATAACCATTTAAAATAACTAATTAGCACTAATGTCAAAATCAAGTCCGACTCTTCTACTCCTACTATCTAAGTTAGTACTTGGTCATCGATACAGTTGAAGAGTTAAGTATTGGCTCATCGATTTAGTTGAAATTTTAAAAATGAATTTGTGAAATTTGTTAATAAATTTTTAACTTTAAAATTCTGTTTAAACGTGTATTTTATTTGAAAAAAAATTATTAAAACTTGAAAATTTTTTGAAGATAAATTTTTTAAAATCAATCAAATTTCAAAAACAATAAACATGCTTTATTTTTTCTTTTAAAAAAAATCAACTCTCAAAAATTATAACCAAATAGGAGTTAAGTATTTAAAGTACGCTAGTTTAGATGGTGCAATTAGAATTTGTACAAGCAAGTTTGATTGCACGCAAAATTATTTTTTGAATTTTATATTAGTTAAATATGTATAAAGTTTAATTACATGAAAATTTTAACAAAAGTATATCTCTTTAACGGGTCTCGATTAAGTTCTCATGAAGTTATATGGTTTACTTTTGTTGCTAACAAATAAAAAGAATCAAGTAACACATACAACATTCTTCTTTACTCAAAACCAATAAATACAAATACTTATAAGGTTAAGCAAAATTTTTATGACTTGTTCTTATTTTTTATTTTGACACTCTATTTTAACTTTATTTTATTTTAACTCTTCAACTTTATTTTTTATATATCGTTTAAACACAAAAAATTAATTTTATGATTTCTTTATTTTTAAAATATATGCTCTTGTACTGCAATTTTACATTTTAAAAAACAACATTCATCTATTAATTTTCATTAAAAAAAATTTAAAATTGATGAATGAACATTAATTTTTTTAAAAATATAATTTTGTGAGAAATTCTCTATATTTTGGGTGAAAAATAATCGACGGAAGTACGTTGATTTTCTTTCCTGAAAAAACTCAATGATAATACTTGTTGCTCTGTCTCACCTTCTCAATTTTGGAGAACCAAGCCAAATAATATTTATTTTTTCCAAGAAAATTGATCATTTCCCAAAATTAATTGATGATTACGCTCGAATTCGATCACAAATTTGGCTTGGATATTGCCCCTTTCTATATTGATCATTTCGAAATTGTCTTTTTATTTTAGATTGAACTAGCTTCAGGACTCGGTGCTTTGAATTTATGTATTAATAGACTGTTTCATGATTTTTTATTTTTGTTCTTCGATTGAATATGTTTTTTCCTGGATGCAGCACGAATTGAAATAGGAGTTGATTCAACAGAAAGCTTTTAAAAGTTTAGTAGATTGCTTCATAATCTTTTTGTTTCCTGCTCTAAATTTGTTGGAGCTCCATCAGGATAAGGTTTTCTGCATCAATTTTATTATGGTAAACATGAAATGTTGTTGCTGATATCATTGAAAGATATTCAATCATATGATTATGAGGAAGGTGTCGGCTTGGACATGGGTGTTTTCAACTTAGCAAATGGCAACTTTGAGCGTCACTACAAGGGTACATGGCTACATGACTATTCTATGACATAGTCACCTTTGTCAACAAACTTAGGTCACACCAACTTTTTATTGATTTAAATTCCTTCATTCACTCTACCATTAGTAACATATTTATGCACTAGTAGAATACAGTCACACATTTGGGTTGTGATCAATAAAAGTACAAGGATAAAAGGCACGAGCAAATAACGATATGTATGCAATTTATCCACAAAATGTAAGCTGAGTATTTTTGGGGAACAATGATAATATAATTTATTATCTAGCAAAATAATATTACTCAAAATTAGATAAATATTACTATTATAATATTTTACATAGTAGACAATTAATATATGAGTCGTGATGGGCACTATCCTAATTTTGTATCCTCTAATTACATAGTAGACAATTAATATATGAGTTGTGATGGGCACTATTCTCTAATTAATTAGAGGATACAAAAAACAACAAAACTTAACTGGCCAACATAAAGAAGGTGATTAATTTAGAAAAGGGTAAATTTTGAAAAGAAGAAACGTGAGGAGAGTAAGAAACAACAACAATAAAAAAAAAAAAACTTTGTGAGATATATTTTATTGAGAAAGATAATATCTATTTAGAGATATCCTCATGACAAGTGTCAAAAATATACAGTTACAAATATAAGTTAATAAAAGCTAACATGCTAGAATTATAGAACTTGAAGGATGCCTCACGCCTTTCATCCTGTCAATAAAATTTCTTATCCAATCTTTTATCTTCGCGGATCAATAGAAGAGTCATTTTCTTTTTGATTATAAATTCAAAATGGTGATTTGAATATTATAACTTAATCCTTTCTTTCTCTAAGAGTGTGAAAAGGTCAAATGCATTTCACTTTCATTCAAATTTCAATCTTTGAAACCTCAATTTGCATTTGTGAATATTCTATAGTATAAGAAAGAGAAGCTCACAAATGAAATTAACTGAATGTACCTATCCCTACAAATTGATTCATCTAACATTAGTTTTTATTATTCATCTAAGTTCTAACACAAATATTTGATACAAAAATTCAAAGTATAGAATATTATCAAAATATTTTCTATGATATATCTGGTAATGACATTGCAAAAGATATCCCTCACACGAAAAGTTCACAAAAATACTTTTAAAGCTAAAGTTCATTTATCATTTGGTATAACATTTTTGCCATTATTCTTCTCCATCAAAACATAATCATTAATATCAAGTTTAAATTTAAAATGCATGATCAATAATTATTATTAAAATTAAAATTATATATAATTACTCATACGATAATCCTGAATTAGTCATTCAAATAAAATATATGAGATTCAATAAACACTAAATTAAAATGCAAATTTACTTTTTTCTTAACTTTTAAAATTACAGCTATATCTCATAGTTATACTTAGTTGTTTGAATTTATTATGATGACGGGACTGATGTTGGATCCGCCATGTATAGGATGACGAATGAAAAATTGATGATCATCCGTACAGATGTTAGATTTGTTAATAATTTTTTAAAAATATTGATAACTAATGTGACTCAACTTCAATAATGTCATTGTCATTTCTATGATTTAATTTGAGAATATTGTCACAAGTTGGACACCAAATCGAGAACTTGTTTTGAATTTATCGCTAACCATTTAATATAAAATCCTACATCTCTTTTTCTTTTTACATTTTCTTTTGTCTACAACTTGATATCTTTGCAAATTCTTGTTTCTTAATTTTATGTCTTGATTTTATGAATGATATATTAGTGATGCGTTATTTTTGCTTGATATATTATTGGCAGTAAAGGTTTTTTTTTTTTTGCTTGATACAGTAATGGTGAAGTAAGCATTTTTATTTTTCAATCTCAGTAATGATACAGTAATGGCACAATAAGGACTTGGTCTTACATGGATCGAGTTGACTTGAATTTTTTAAATATCAAATCAAATTATTTATGTCGGATTTTTAATATAGAAAACAAACCAAACTAATAAGTTTTTCAACTTCGGATTTTTGTGAATTTCTCGAGTTTTTGAATATTTTTTTTCAAATTTTTTGTGTTATCGAGTTTTTTCAGATTTTTCAATAAAGTATTCATAAAAACATGTAATTAACTTGTGCTTCAAATATTTCTTTAGTCCTATAAAAATACAAATATTTAGGATATTTTTTAAGAAAAACACAAAATATGATATGAGCGAACACACAAAAATATTTAACAATAAATAATAATGAGATCGCATAAAATAAATAAGTCATGATGAAAATGATCATAATTTTAAAGTATTAAATCATGCTGAAATAAGTATAATAAGTATTTATTAATTACATGAATAAACATTAAAGAAAAATTAAAATTAGATTATGTATTTTAATTGTCTAAATCAATCTAAAACTAAAGAACAATGTATTTTAATTGTCTAAATCAATCTAAAACTAAAGAACAAATATTCATTATTATTGTCATTCTTAGTGTTGGATTAATTTTTTGCTAGCATTAGTGTTGATTTAATTTTTGATTTGAGCTTAGAGTTAATAATATGAAAAACTTACCTAAATATACCATATTTAAAAATTATTTACCATTTATAGTTATATAAATTAATTCTAATATAAGTATAATTCACTTTCAATATATAATTTAGATTATTTTTTTGCAAAATAAGTCTAATACATTTTAAAACACTTATAATACATCTATATTACATGCAAATTTATTTTTATACATAGTATAATAAATCTATGTTACATGCATAATTCATCTTTAACACATAATACAATTTTTTTAACCAAAATAAATATAATACATTTATAATACATATATAATTCACTTATAATACATAGTACAGTTATTATAGATGATAAATATTTTCTAAATATGGTATACCAAGATAATAAATAAAGAGATAGTAAATATTGTATAAAAGAAACTCAAAAAGATAATTATCCCTATTAATATTTATTTACTATAGCCTTTATTAGATCGTCCAAAATTCTAAGTCAAATTTGAAATAATACGTAAAAAGGTAAATCTTATATATATATGTATATAATGATGTCGAGTTGATTTAGTCTTGAAATAACTTTTTAAAGTTAAAATCAAATCAACTCAAACATAGTCTGTTTTTTTTTTGTCAATATCAAATCACTAATCGATTTTTTTTTAATGTTAAATTAATTTGAATTACAGTTTGATTTAATTTTCGATTTAGTTTTGTTCGATTTTGATCTTATAAATGATATACTAATATAGTAAAGATGTAGCAAGGATTTTTTTTCTTCATTTTACGAATGATAACCTCCCACTCCCAAAATAATATGTATAAATAAGTATGTACATATAGATTGATAGATGAATACAGAAGTTTGTGTCAACATGAATTCAATATATATTATTTTTTATTTTTAATTTATGTTGTATAGATAAAATTTAAAAAGTCGATTAATTTTTTTATTTTTTTGAAACATATTTTAAGTTATTAATTATTATAATTGATACTACTTTTATACTATCAAATAATAAATATTATTTCATTTATCTCAATTTATATAGCACTAATAGAATTTTGATAGTTAATTTCTCTTATATAAGAAGGCACACTTGAGCTGCTTCTCCTGCAAATATTGATAGTTAACCATAATTTTTAAGTTGCTAATAATATTATTTATTATGTTATTCCTTACTTTTTATGTGGTACTGATAGAGTCTCGCGACTTAATCAAACAAAATAAATTATAAAAAATATATTAAAATATTATGTCATTATTTTAAAATCACAAATAAAATATCTAAAAGTTGAGACTAAATACTATCACAAATTAAAATTTTAAAATAGCATAAATTGATATTGCGGGTTCATGTTATAGTAACCTTCTTTAGTTAAGAAAATTATCAAAAATATATGATTGCACAAAGGGTTGAAACCAGAACCTCCAACATATAAGGGACGTAAATTAAAGTTTACAGTTATGCCTCATCTTTTTTTTTTTTTTTGAAGTACAAGTTAATGGTATTCATAGTCAGAAAATTCAAAAAAAAAATCGAAGTTAAAAATCCTAAATTTATTAAATTGATTTGATTTATAAATTTAAAAGTCTAATACAAATGATTTAATATGATATTTAAAAAATCCAAACCAACTGGTCCATATACATCCCTAATTTTAATAATTTGTTTGTCTACCCAAAGTAACAGCTAAAATTCTTTGGGAAAATTACATATATATACAAAAAAAGTAAAATGTTTACAAAAAAAAGTAGTTCATATTTTATTTACATAAAAAAATAGCCCAAAATCACTGAAACTATACATGACTATACAATATGAGTTGTCAAAAGTTATAGAAAGTATACATTTTTATACAATGTATATTACTTATACATGGACTATACACAAAATATACATTATGATATACAAATATACACCGACTATACATGTTTATACAACCAGGGCTATTTTTTTTTTAATTTTTTAAATTTAGTATCTCTCAGTGTAATTTTACAAAATTCTTTTTGCTTTATCACCGTATATGATAGGTATTAATAAAGAAAAAGTATATTAATAAATTTGATTATGAATCAATTTACTATATATTTCATTCAAATCAGCCCAATATCTAAATGAAATGCCTTAGATTGTGTCAAAACTAACCCGCCATGACTATACATATCGTAAAACCTGTTCAAATTTAAATGAATTGGGCTGACCATAATTTATGTGTTTAGCAATATTTTCTAATACAATAATGTTGGCGTCGAGGGACACTGTTTTGATTTACCTTTTGTGATATATTTGTCTTCAAATTCTGAATCTTCCTCTAATTAGCTATTAAAACTTGGAAAACCCGTCACCACCAACCACATAATCATCATACTCTTTGTCATTACTAGGAGATAATGTCATGGGTTCAATGTATAACATGGAAAGTACTATTGAACTTCTGGCAGGTCTAAATATAAGATATAAAAATTTGGAACAGTACCAAATCCGACATCCACTTCTAAAATTTTAAAAATAAAATATATAATCTAAACAAAATATTCAAAAAATCCAAATATCAATTCAGATATTGGGTTGCCCCAAACTATGCCAACCCCTTAATACAGGACATCACAGTCCACAGTAACTCAAAAAGAAACAAAATATGAAAACAGCCAAATATAAATGGTGTCCACGTTAGTATCCCATTTAAGTTGAATCAAGAAAAATGAATGAAATATGATGATAATTGAAAATTCACCACATGAAGAAGATATCCTGACCCAATGAGGATTCCAGATAACATCACATGAGCAGACATTAATGGTCCTACCACTCCCTTATGGCCACTACAATGAATGAGGAACAAGCCCCCATCCACATTCACCAAACAAACAAGATTGATGGATTCTTTATCTTTAATGGAAAACCACAACATTGCTAAACATTTAACAGAAACCCCCTTGATATTTTTCACATCATGGGAACCACTGAGGTACTGGATAGACAGTAATAGAAACCACTATTTTCCCTCATTGATATTTACTCAATTAGCAACAAGAAAGAAGCACAAGATTTGATGTTATTCATTGTTAATTTTTATGCTCAGCTACAAAACAAATAAAGAAGGCACTAACATAATATAAGTAAAGGCATAAAACAGGTACAGTAAGGCATGGCAATGACATATTTGGTCTGTACAAAACAAAAGGACCATACATATATAGTCCACTAAGTACCTCACCTCATCTCTCCTTGTAATAAAATTAACTCCATTATAGAACTTCCCATTTGCCTTTTCTATGGTTTTACTTCATTTTTTTCCTAGCTTTTAGTTACTACTATTATTTTAATTTAATAAGAGATTCTTGTATGTCATGCCACACTGATGATGCTCTCTCCATTACTAAAATTTGACATCACTTGAAATCCTGAGTGCCTAGTGGATGATGATGATGGTGATGACAAGGACAATGTCAACGATAATGAAGATGTCTCCATTGCTGAGCTCTGATTCAAGTTTAAGTCAGCTATTCTTGATGAACTAGACATTGGAACACCAACAGGAACTGCCCGGAGGAATACAGATGAACCGTTATAACTTTGATTTCCTTGACTAAGGACTGGACTTTCTATTGGCTTCTCAATTTGTGCTGGCAACATAAGAGTGCCCAAATTTACTGGCAAAGATGTCACCTGAAACGCATTGATTTTGGATGTTTCTACAGGAGGCAATGATGGAATGGAGTGTTCTTGCAGACTTTTTGTTTCTTCTGTCGGCAGTACAGATACCTGTTTTTCATAGAAGCAAAACTTAAAAGGCAAGCAAATCAATTGATACTAGATGAAATTTGGGATTGAGAGAAATACCGAGTCAGTGGTGATATCAAAGAGGCTAGAACGGCGGCGGCGGCGATTGAGGTTAGTACGCCGGAGGAAGTATTTCTGAGCATGACTTGCGACCTGTGTCGGTGTGCGAGTCTTCACGAAGTTTCTAGAGATTCCTCTCCAGTCTCCTTTTCCCACTTTCTGTAATCCCAAAAGGAATAGCTTGTGCTCTTCCTCTGTCCATGGAACTCCTAAATGAAATGAAATTCATAGCTCAGCCAACTTGATCAAAAAACAATATTAGCTGAAATCCAGAGATAAAGTAAAACAGCAAATGCTACAAATCGAGTAATCGAGAAGCGTGGTGATCGATTAACACGATGACTCATAAGAAACAGTTACTCCATATCACAGCAGCACAAAAAAAAAACGAGAACCAAAAAATTTCAATACAATTGAGAAGAAGAGATGATCGGAAAACAAGAGTTAACATTCGATGATTCAGGACAAAGACGAAAATCACAGAGCAAAATAATCAGAGATCTAACCTCGCTTACGCTCACGTACGCTACCGGAGTGATGAGGAACGGCATCGTCCGCTGAGGCATATCCCTCGTCAGCGGCAACTTTAGAAGAGTCATTGTTGTTTCCGCCGTTGCTATTATTGTTGTCGTTAGAATTAGGCTGCTCGTACTGAGAGAGATTGTTCAAACTCACGCTCTTCCTCATAGGGTCCACCTTCACCCTCACGCCAAACAGCATGATCTCTCCTCCTCCTACTCCGGCAGACAAGGCGGCCGGCGACGACTCGCCGGTGCATGTTACGGAGTTATGGCCGTTGTTTCCCGAGTGTGAACCGAAGCTCAACATCCTCTTCCTAGCAGAATGAAGAAGGAAAATAGAGAAGACTCCGCATATAGAGGTAAGGTATGTATATATAGAAGGGAAAGCTAAGAGATGCGTTCGGAGAATGGAGATAAGAAAATATAGAGAGTGGGAAACAGGTGTGATGGGTAAATAAAGGAAAATACATGTGGCGAAGTGTAACTTTATCATTTGAGAGAAAAACGTGGCCACCATATGACGGAAGGTTTATCCGATTATTCTTCTAATTTTTATTTATTTTAAAAATAAATCGAGCAAAATATATTAAAGATCAAAATAAAGTATTACTCGGAGATTATTTTTTATAACAAGTGTCACGTCGCTCAACGTACTGGCTTCGGGTTCAACCATGGATTCGGGTTTGATGATCCATCCTTTCCAATATATTTTTGTTTTAAAGTTTGGAATAATGGAGTACCACTTTGGCCCCTCGACATTTTCTGAATTTTCAGTCTTGATAGTTCTGAATATGTCTTTTAACTTTTAATTTCTTTTTTATGTGGTAAATATTTTTATATTTATATTATTATTTAGAGTTTTGCATAAATGTAAAAGTCAATAATTTTTCAATATTGAGAGACAGAAATAAAACTGTACCTCTTTTACATCATTATCGTGTGATATGGCCATTAAACATCATGAAGAAATTGGTTTGACTATTATAAAGAGGTAAAGTGTCCCTTATTTCTAGGCTTTTTAGTTGAAATATCTATGATCTTCTCTTACGTTATGTTAAAATTATGGAAAATACTTCTTGCTCCTGTGTTATTGTCTAATTACGATTTTAATTCTTGTAATATTCATTAAAGCAATTCTAATTTTTCAATAAAACAAAATGAGTGATCAATGATCAGTTGATCACATATAACTAGCTTAATGCATTGATAGTCCCTCAAATTTAAAGCAAATTTAATTTAGACACTAAAATTATCTTTGAGGCTGCTCCACTTTCAACCTTAATACATGCCTAAATAAAGGATATTACACTCCCTTGAAAAGTCATCTCAAATATCCCAGGATATTTATTAAGAGATCAAAATATGTTCAAGGAGATCAAATCATCCTACATAAATATTATGAGAAAAGATTCAAAGGATAAACAAATTTGTACCCACATGTTTATCAATAAAATTATGTTTTTTCATATTTTATTGTGATTGCAATTTATTTTCTATCATATTAAAATTTGTTGAAAACAGTTACAATTGAATATCTAACACATAAAAATTGTTCTTACTTTAGATACTTTCAACATGTTCTCAAGTGCTCATTATGTAGACAAATTAATTACATAAGATGTGTCATTCTTTTCTTTACTTACATGCATCATCCTCACTTGGCACATGCATAAGATCTTACATTTTTTTTTTTTCATTTTTCATCCAGTATTCAATATCTGTATTGAAATATAACTATTTGGATTCATATCGCGATAGCCAATCTAGAAAAATCATTTTTCTATCAAAATATATTTTATTTTCATAACTCAAAACTTATATCAACAGTCTCATTTCGGTATAGGTTTCTTCTTTTCTAAAATTAACATAACTCTAGAAAGAAAGAAAAAAATTGTGATACATTAGTTATATAGGTAAAAAAATTTATCCCACAATAAAAACAAATTGATTTTTTATCCACAAGTAAAAAAAATAATCTTTTTTTGGGTAATGGTTTGTGATTAGCCATGAATGATTTTGTTTTTAAAATGTCAAAGATGCAATTAAACTGGTCCACCTACCAAATTATAACATTATCTTCATTTTGGATTTTTTTTTTTAAAAGTTGGTCCAACTTAAGATAATATATAATGTACTAAACGTAGATCAATTATTCAATATTAACATAATTAAGTTTCCTTCACAACCTTCAAAATTGTACGGTTAACTTATAATTATCAAAATTAGGCGCAACTGGATGTAAAAAACAATAAAGGATCACGTGAAAAAGAAATGTTTAGCCGATTGATTAACTGACAAACTTGTCTACTAATCATATTTAATTAAGTACGATATTAGTAAGATGCTTTATTATTGTAAATAACAGATCTCGAAAGCTTTAGTACTAAAATACAATTAATGGATATATGGGCATGTCCTTTAATTTCACAATTATTTGAATAAAAAATTATTTATTCAAGATAATGTACTTGATTAGAGATAATTATTTTATCTGAAAGTGTCATTAATCTTTAGTAACAACCACAATATATTCCCCCTACCTAATTATCATGTTACCCCCATACTCCATTTGAGATTTCATTCATATATTCATTGATATAGTTTGTACTAGGGTAAACAAAATCGAATAAAAAATTATATTAAATCGTAGATTGAGTCAAATAGAGAAATTTTTTAATTAATGGTTTGGTTAAATTTGATTTGTTATTAAAAAAAGGTGACTATTATTTGATTGGTTTGGTTTTAACTTTGAAAAGTAACTTGAGACCAAAGAATTTGACATTATATATATAATTTTCTTAAAAAAATTATATGTACAATCATGTATTTTGATATAATTTATAAATACTTTTTCGTAATTTTTATCTTTAAACATATTATTTAAAGTTTAACATAAAAGTTTGAACGATCCAGTAAATGTTATAGTTCATAGATATTAGTAACTTTAATAAAACTCAAAACAAATGTATGTTAATACTAACAAAAAAAATCCATTCAACATTAGGAATGACAATATAATAACATCAAATATCTGTTTTTTTAACTTTATATTGGTTTAGACAATTAAAATATATAACCTAATTTTTTTAGTTTTTTTTAGAGTTTAGTATGTAATTAATAATTATAGGCATAACTTCATACTCTTAAATTATGATCATTTTCATCATACTTATTTATTTTATGCGATTTTATTATTATTTTTTTGTTGAATATTTTAGTATCATTTCATATCATATTTTGTGCTACTTTTTAAAAAATATTTTAGAGAGTTGTATTTTGATAGGACTAGAGAAATATTTGAAGTGCAAGTTAGTTGTATGTTCATTTGTATGAATGTTTTATTGGAAAAACTCGGAAAAAAAGTGAGAAATTCAAAAAACAAAAATCAAAGTAGAAAAAATTGTATTTTATTAATTTAATTTGATTTATAAATTTTAAAACATGATACAAATAATCTGATTTTGGTATTTGATCAAAAAACACAAATCAACCCCATCTATGTACACCTTTGTACATGATCATTGATCACTTTTATTTAACCATGAAATAATAAATATTTTTATATTATATGCCATGATAATCAACTATCGTCCTCTTTAAAAGTTCAACATGAAATCATTTTATTTGTATTATTTCACGTACAATAATTATAACAATATAAAATTAGCTTCATGTAATTTATAGATCACAAATTTACGAGTTTAAGAGTCGTGAAGAAATCATTAGTAATTGTAGTTGAGGAGATTATGTACGTAGTGCAACCTTTTTTGAAATTCTATCTACCAAAAAATATTTTATTTAACGAAGTGTCCTATTTCACATACGTACAAGTAAGTCTCTCAATTCTATTTGATGTGACTACAATATTTGACTTACATCGATTTTTTTTATATAATTATTATGATTGAAAGAATTTAAAGGTTATACAAATTATATAAAACAAAATGCCAATCATTAAATGAATTGGTCTCAACATTTTGAAATTATTATTACCATGGAAAAATAGCTCCATAGACTTATAGGAATTAAATTAAAAGAATAAATATAATATTACCTACCATGAAATGGTATACGTCATTATAAAGTCATCTAATAAATTCATTGGACTTCTTAGATGTTGGATATTAAATTTGACATGTGTGAAAAATAGACGTTTCTTTTTTAAAAAAATAAAAAAAATCTATCAAATCATGAGGGCCTGAGGATTAAAGATTGATGCAGACCACAAAATGATGAAAGGCTAATAAGTACAATGCCCTAACCAACACGATAATACACTTAATTACCCTTAATTGTATGCTTTAAGGGTAATTAAACAAATTAAATGGACAATAACATAGCAAAATTTACAAATGCTTATTTGACCATGTGAGCATATATTATGTGTTCTTAATAAATAAATGTAATTTTGTGTAAATAGAGAATGTAAATAAAAGAATTAATTGCAATAAAACTCATTAAAATGAGGACAAATTAGGGAAAGTAGACTTCACAAACTGAAAAATATAAAATAATTTAAGATGCTTTTAGAGGTTTAGTGCTTGTTTTGGATATTAGAGCACTATTTGAATGAATCATCATTATGTAGGGTTTCATTCACGAAGAAACTTCATTCAGAGGAAGTTTTTTTTATCATTTTATTTTTATATTCAAAGTTTTAATTTTAGATCTTTAATTAAAAAGAAAAAGAAGAATTTCATCAACTATATCCTTCATGATTTTTTTTCCTTTTTAAAACGACTTATTATATACTTCCTTCGTTTCAATTTATTTGACATGATAAGGTTTAGCATAACTCTTAAGAAAAAATTAATTAGAAGTGTTGTTTGACTAATATACCTCTTATAAATAATTAAACTTTTATCTATATATGTGTCTCTTAATTCTGGAGTAATTAATGTTAAGAGCAAAGTTAAAAAAAATAATTAATTCTCTCTTGACTATCTAAATTGACAATTATTTAGAGATAATTATTTTCAGTATATATGACAAAAAAATTAGAAGAGAGGAAGTATACACACTTTATATCTTTTTGGATCAAATTCCTTTACTTTTTTCAACTTTAAACTCATTGGCCCTTAAAATATAAGTAGAGTAAGCTGCAAATAGGTAGGCCATTAATGTATAATTAATTAATGGCTCCACAATTTTGACAACTTCCAAACTTAATTCTACATTTAACTACAAAGATTTTGTTGTCCTCGAAATATCTTCCTTATCTTTTTTGTTTTTCATTATCTCTATCTTATTTATTTAGTATGACGATTTGAGCTAGTATGATTATTATATGACTAGTAGTTATAAGAGTTCGTCTAATATATATATTTTTTATTTTAATTTATATGATATTAATAGATTTTTTTGAAGCAACTGAAAAAATAATTTCTTAAGGGTAATATTATAAAATCAAGCAACAGTTGTTTTTAAGAAAAAATAATTAATTAGGGTAATGTTGTAAATTAATAGTTTCAGCAACTGAATATAGTAAAATCAAGAAAGTGAACCAAGTATATCAATTGACAACTGAAACATGTATGTCACCCTGACGTGTCTGCTTCAAAAGTCTTAGTAAAATAATGAGATATAATTGTTTCCCTATCTAATACAAAAATAATTTGACCCTACAATCATAATCATATCGAGCTACGTTTTGTTCAATTTGAAAGAAAATACATAGTAATCAAAGATCAAATTGAAGATTATTTTTTTTTGACAAAAAGTATTTTCATGTGAAATTATATATAAGCCGTTGGTTAAAGCATATTCTCATTAAATGTTGGGAGGCAGCTATGGAGATTATACCTTCTTCTTTTTCATTAGTATTTTTTATTTATCAATTTATTAGCCGTCCGTACGTAAAAATAAAGTGCAATTAAAAGTTTATCCTTTTTGAAAATAGATTATAGGATAAGGGTAAGTGATGGTGGGTCCAATTTCACTTTATCACTTTAATACTCCACCATTAGAAAAAAAAAATATCTATATATTATTGAGGCGTTTCATTATGAATTTTTTATTTTATTTTTAAAAATATAAATTTAAGAAAATGATAAAATTATGCTTTTATTTTGTCACTTCAAACATATTTTCTTGATTATAGGTCTTGTTTATCTCTTAAAATAGTAAGATTTTTTTTTAAACTTTTGATTGAATGAAATAGAAAATAGGCTAAGCATTTATGATGTCATATTGAAGGAAGAAGGACATTTTTACCCTTTACCTGTTATGTGCTCTCTTTTGATTATTAAAGATAACAAAGGTTCTCTCTTATTAATTCTGGAAATCACTTCATAAATATTCTTCCACAAATTCACCTTTTCTTATAGGCTCCATATTGGTTGATTCGATTCAATTTTGAAAATTTATCAATTTGTAGATATACTAAATCGCTATAGAATCACTAAGATATTGATTTTTCGATTTAACCGTCAAGATTTGACCAAAACAAAGTGACAAATCAAATGAACCATACATATGATTTGACAAATTGCATTTTGCTCAAAATCAAACGCTATCATATTGTAGAATAACTGAGAGTTTGAGACGGTAAAAAAAAGTATGAAATTATTAAGGACTTTATATATCAAATAGTATAAATATAATTATTTAATTTATCATCGGATTATCGATTAAACCGTTAAGAAAAAACCTAAAACCGTTAAGAACTGATAACTCAATAACAAAAACAATTTAAACCGTTACGAAAATTGCTAAATCAATAACTCATTATCGATAAATCAATAACCTTTTTTCAATTCGAGTAATCGATTTCAATTCGATTTTAAATGGCCCTATTTTCTTATCGAAATTAATTTAATCTGAGACTAAAGTTTTGTTTAATTTAGCAGTCTAAATTTGATTTGGATTAAGTACTAATAGCTTTGTTAATTGTGGAATGATCATTCGAATTGAAGTTCTTGGTTTTCATTCTCGAAAACACAAAACATATTCTAATTAAAAAAAGTTGTACTTTAATTTGATCTGTTGGGAGCTCTAAAGGTCATAAACCTTAGTTTATCCCACAAAATTAGGCACTCTAGTGCAGCAAATTAACGAGAATCAAGATTAAGAATACGAGGTTTGATTAATTAAGGAAACCAAATTGAGAATTATAAATTCATTGATCCGCTCATTATGTTTATTGTCTTCCTTAAACAGACACTACTTTCAGCGTATAATCTTAATTAGTTATACGCACTACAACTATGAATCACTTTAATAAGTAAATTATTTATTCTAATTAATTATAATCTCTTCTTTGGACTGCCGGAGATCACGATCTTCATCGTAATTTTCTTGTACCATAATATTTTCTTTTTAAATACAAACTATAATATTAAGGATAGTCAGGGGTGGGTGACCAGACTAAGTCAAAGTTTTAGTTTTATTTGTTTTGAATTTTAGAAGAATAATTTTAGGTGTTAATAATTGAGCTCTAAATTTAATATAGTCAGTTGAATCGAACTCGCAGCTGAATCTCCACTTGCACTGGTAGCTGCGAGTTGGAGACAAAAGAAGACATTAAGTTTAAAAGATCTAACTCTTTTCTATTAAAAATATATATCGTTTTAAGAAACTAATTTCTCAAAGTAAAATGTTTTTAATCGGAGTAATATATTTTTCTTTGTACCAAATATATTCGAAGCTCAAAGATCTTTTTTTCCTTTTTAGTTAAGCCATCATCAACTTGAACCAAATACCTCGGCCAATAAATCATCATATCCCTTATACCCTAGATGATACACGTGTTACAATGACCGAGACAAAATTCATTGAGTAATTTTCTCTCATATATTTTATTATTCAAATTTTATTTGAGATTACCAATTAGAAAAAAGTAAGAAGGCAACGGCGCGTGATTTCCTGGATTACTTTCGTGTATTTTTCCCAGTGGGATTATCCTAATTAAACTAGTAAATATTTAATTTAAGACAATGTTTTCATGTGAATTGTGTGGTCAAAGTAACTCTTTTGTCTCTTTGCTTTTGGGAGTTTATATTATCATTGCAGCTACTACCTCTCTCCCTTTGACCTAATTTTCTTCTTTTGTAATTTATAATGCATTTTAGGCATAATGATTAATTCTAGAGTTCCCACTAACTTTTGTATAACTATTCAAAACGAGATGTACTATACAACAAATAATATTATAATCTTAATCAGACGGACAATTAAGAATCGTTATTTTCCCATCAATTTCAACTTCATGATGAACTCTATTATTCTGATAATAAGGACGTCTATCATGGATTTAAAAAAATTTAATTTATGAATAATAACTATTTGTAATAATATTTCATATTAAATATTAATATTTTTCTATAATTAATTAATTGGTTTTAATTAGAGTGACAGTAATTAGTCTTGGTAAGTTTTGTTGAAACTTGTAAACTCCTGAATAATTTAAAGTGACAAAAATCAGTTCAATAGCTTTTGTAGAAAAATGGTAATTAGTTGGCTTACCATTTGAAAAATTAACCCTTATCTTTTTTGAAGATTGATGTTGACTCTATTTGAGTTGATAAGTGATCCAAATTAAAAGAGAGATCAATAATTCAATGTAAACATGATTTGATTCCATCACAATCACCCATATTTTATTCTACGGTGCACAATAATCATAACCATAATCATAATTACGAGTATTAGTGATTGGAAAAGGAAATGAAGAAATAAAAATGCTTAGCCATTTAATTAACTAATTACTCCATTGGGGATGAAGTTTATTGAGTTACTCATGCTTTCGATTGAATTTAATATTTTGCACAAAATCCTATCTAAATTACTATGATTGAAATTTCGATATTCAGTCTCTATTTCTATTAAAAAAAATTTACTTTTTAAATGTTTTAATGCATTTATGAGTGAATTGATTTGATGGAATATGGCAATTTATTAGGTCACTATCTTAGAATATGATAATAAAACAAAGCTTTACAACAAGTAATGGTGTGGATATGTCTCCTCTCAATTATTTAATTCAAGATGATGTTTACTTATTTTCTAGCTACCTATTCTATCTAAAAAGTAGCTTCAATCTTTATCAAAACACCTTTTATCCCCAAACAAATTACATGTTGACATTATGGCATGTTAATAATTTCTCAATATTTAATTCTTTTTGTTTTGGCATGTACCTTTATTTATTAAGCTTAATAAATTGGAACAGTTGAGACTTCTTCAGTTATAGGCCTCCAATTGGACATGTATAAAGTAGAAGTTTAATTTATCCTCCTCTTTATATCTATAATATAGTAATTAATGAGCATCTTTTAATAAAGACCGGGCAGTGAAATCACTTAATTATGATAAGAGATTTATAATTGAAAATTAAGGCCCTACCAACACAAAATAATTAATAATTGCATTTAGTTCATCAGATGCAGATAGTCTGCATCTTTATAAATATATCTATTTTATCGAGTCTTTCTTCGAGATAGTGCTCAAATCGTTATGCTTTTTATGCGGATTGAAACATACCTGACAAGGAATTTCACGAACCATTATATATGTTACGGTCACTATTCATCGAGGCTTCGGTCATCGATTTTCCTGTCATCAGGTCACCAACTTCCTTGACCTTTCATCATTGAGCTGGAGTCAGCCTCCATATATGATCTTACGACTTTGTGAAGACCTGTGTTTTTGGTAAACGGTCATCCGAGTCTGATCACTGCGACCCCCTTTGTGAGGAGGCACCCTTTCTCTCGAAGTTATGGGTGTTAGTATAAAAGAAAGAAATATATAGCAATTGTGCTTTTCTTGATAACTTTATTAAAAACTTTACTAAAAAAATATTGAGTTGATTAAACTATTGAAGTTACATAATTTAACTTTTGACTTAAATTAGAGCAAGGTCCAAGTAGTTTGGCCACTAATAATTTCCAAACCTAACTCCAGATTAAACAACTTCGATTTGTTTATCCCATTAATCTCTTTTTAGTCCAAAGATGCAACAAGATTTCTTTCTAAGGTAATTTTTTGAAATAATAATTAAATAAAATACTTGTTATACATATTTAACCTACACTTTTCTTAAATCAACAATCTATATAACTTAAAGTAATTAAAAACTTTAATTGCGGCTGATTAATATTACGTGTGGGTTCAATTCTATTATTTTCCCCCTGGACCACTCTCTATAATGAATATCAATTTGGAATATTTTTTGTTTAACGTGCAGAGAAATCGTCGATGATTTTCATAGACATAAATTAAAGTAACATGTTGTTTTTTAATTCAATAAAAAATTAACAGATAGATTTTTAATAAGAGTTCTAAAGGTCACAGAGTCAGATGATCATCAAACAGAATCAATAATACGAGGTTTAAATTATCATTAACAAGGTAAAATGTTTAATTATAATCAATTTGTCATATTTTTTTGCCTTCGTGAGACATATAATATCTTCGCTAATAATCTTAACAAAAGATACGCACTACAATTATGGACCACTTCAATAACTAAGTAATTAATTATTGGAACAATTACTTAAGCGGATCTTTTTTAATAAATAATTACTGATTTTAACAATATTTTTTATTTATTATCATTTATAGTAATATACAGAAATACTATGATAAATCTGCACTTTGTATTAAAAATGAATTACAGATTAAATTTGTATTATAAATATTTTAGAAGTGTTCAGTGAAAATAAATAGTTCTCTGTAATATGAATTAAATATTTATTATAAATGTATTAGAAGTGTTCAGTGAAAATAAATAGTTCTCTGTAATATGAATAAAATCTGTATTATAAATGTATTAAAACTGTTCAGTGAAAATAAATTATTATTGCTATAAATGGTAAATATTTTCTTAATCTGGTATATCTATGTAAGTTTCCTTAATTATTTCATCTTAAAATCCCTACTTTGGACATTTGGGATCTCGATGTTAATTAATCAGCACTAACTCCAATTTTACTTGTCAAGAACATTTGGACTCACGGGTGGTTTGGTGTGAGTGATAAAAATGAATAGTTGTGCTTATGAGATATAAAAAAATAATGAAGGAATAAAAATTTGGTATCTTGTTTGTTTGGTGGTCAAGATTGAGTTAACTTATCCCATCATTTATATACGTGGTGGGATAACTAATCTCATGATGACCAATCCTAGGATAAGTTGTTCCCAAACAAATGATCCCTAAGAGAACACTTCCTCCGTCCATCTTTACTTGTTCACTATATTAAAAATAAATATTCAATAATACTTGTCCACTCTATGAAATCAAGGCATAATATTACGATTAGTTCCTAGTTTACTCTTATCATTAATTATAGTAATTTTCTTATTACATTTTTCAAAATATTGCCTCAATCATTTACTGTGTCTTAAATCATATGTTAAGTCAATAATAGATAACTATTATTGTTGGACGGAGAAAATACTACCTTATTCCTTTTATGAAATTAAATAAGGCGGGGGAGAAAAAGAAATATTATGCCCCGACGAACCACAGATAATTCAAAATATAAGCAATTGTAAATTAACAATTTATAAATTTTTTAAATTGATAAATTATTTTTCAATTTTTCCACGTTTAGCTAGGAAACATAATAAAAAGAATTCTCTTCTTTGTGTTGTCGAGGTGAACTACATGCACTCTTTAATTTCAGTTAATATATACCTCGATCAAAATCAACTTCTTCTACGTCTTATTATTCGAAATATTTATAAAATACTCTTTGATAAGGAATAGTTATTTCAATTTATCCTTTCCACCTTAAATTTAAATAACTATATAACAATAATATATAAAGTTTTAAAATTTTAATAAAATATACTTTTAAATTAAAATTTTCTTAAAAGATACTATATTAGATCAACAATCCAAGTAATATAAAATGGAGTATCATATTAAAAGTCAATAGGACGATTCTCTTAGAATTTCAATTTTCAAAATCTTATTAAATTAAATTGAAAAAAATATGACACTCTATACGAGGATTCAAGAAAAAGTAAAAGTAAATTGTTTTCTCTTCCTACCTAAAGTCCTCCTTTTTTTAAATGTATGATTCATTTTAGGCGTGTGATTAGAATTTTTCTTCATATTGAAGAAACCTAAGGTATCTCAAAGCATAGAATGAGGAGCAACTTTCCAACTGTATTCTCAAAGTAAATTCACATAAATCATAATTTAGTCGTTTATAAACTTTTTAACAAGTCACAATCAATGAAGAATATGAATCAATCAATCATAAATTTTAACTGAGTTTTCATTTCATGTTATATGATAACTCCCCTAGATTGGTTCAACCTTTTCCATTGGCTTATTCTATAGACGAGTAATCTGATAGTGTGCAAATCTTCTTTGTATATAAATTAGACTAGTCAAAACAAAAAAAGGGCTGCACTGCACAAATTAAGTGGCTTTCCCTATTTACGTTTATTTATGAGCACTATGCTATTCTATATGGAATTGGACCATTTTGGGTGACAAACCAACGTACATATTAAGAAGCTCATTAAGTCACGCAATGGAGAACCATTCTGAAAGAAACTCAGTTTAAATGAACGGTTGAGAACTCAAAACTTTACTTTCTTTTCTTTTTGTGTAAATTAATGAACCTGACTTTTAACCAAGTTGAAGAACAAAGCCAGTCTAATCTCAACTTCTTTATAAATTGGATGAAAAGTTAACCTTTTCAAAAGTCGATAGCCCAAAAGTGAAAGAAAAGCTCCACCAATCTAATACAATGGGTAGGAAAAGCTACTAGAGTCTAGAACGTATAGTGGGCAAAATATCCTAAAGTGATAATCGTTACGATGCTACTGCAAAATCGTATACGAGTAAAGTAATCACCAGGTACTAAGTTACAACACCTCAGGGTGAAGTCCATTCTCCAGATAAAGGAACTATTGACAAGGCCAACTCTAATGACTATATTGATATTGTTCCATCGTATTAATACAGCAAATTTAAAGGACACAAAAATGCTATATTTACTATTAGCAGCATGAATTTGATCCAACCTACCATTTTCTCAGAAGAATCATTTTGATTTTAGCATTGAAACACTCTCAATATACATGTGTACATAAGCCAGATGTGTAAACTGATGCTTTTCCATCTCTTCCTTTCCCTGTTTCCCCTCCCCCAAAGTTGGGTGCCTGAATTTTTAGCACTCATTCTGTTGCATCATAAGGGGATTGCACCTTTTTGACATTTTTTCTGCAGCTGAGATCAAAGGAGGTGATGCCAAAGCATAGATAGATCAAAATTAGAGCATGGGCCAGGTAATTTGGGTTCTCGTTTAGTAGGTCAAAAGCCAATGCAAGTTCAACAAGCTTATCAAGCAGAACACGTTAAATATCTCAGTTATCTGTTCAAACACTGCTCGCCATGAGTTCTGAATCTGATCTCATGCTTTTCTTTCTGTCAACATCCACACTTTCTGATCTTTTTGCATCCCTCTTGGATGTCTGTGTTCCCAAAAGAGAAATGGGAGAGTTACTTAGAGGAATTAGTCTGTTACCTTTTGAAGCTACTGAGGATGGTTCGGCACTAGAAAAAATACGTTTGACCTGAGCCTTTTGACAGACTATCCGCCCCTTATTCCACCCAGGGAAACTAAATGATGATGAAACAGTATCCTTTAGAAAAGAATATGCAGCTTTAGCAACTGGCAAATCCCTAGTAATTGAACTCTTCTCCATCTGACCACGTCTGATTCACAGAAAGCAATTATGTAAATTTAATTGAAAGAAAGGGGAAATATGAGAAAGACAATCAATTACATACAAAATTACAGTTCATCACTACACCATTAAGTATTCGCTATGCTACGTAGACACCACTGTCAAGTGAGAAATAGGTTAGACACGGAGATGCAAACACTTTGAAGATTCAGATATTAGGATGTTGAGATGGATGTGTGGCCATACCAGGGTTGATAAGATTAGGAATGAGACTATTTGGGAGAAGTTAGGGGTGACCTCTGTGGCAGACAAGATGAGGGAAGCAAGACTGCGATGGTTTGGGCATGTGTAGAGAAGAAGTGTCGACGCTCCTGTTAGGAGGTGCGAGAGGTTGGATTTAGGGGTTACGCGGAGGGGTAGAGGTAGACTGAAAAAGTATTGGGAGAGGTGACTAGACAGGATATGGCGCAACTTCATCTCACAGAGGACATGACCTTAGATAAAAAGGAGTGGAGGTCGCGTATTAGGATAGAAGATTATTAGACTAGTAGGGGCAGGGTGATGTCTGGCCTTGAATATAGTAGGTTACTAGGATTAGTCGTGTTTTTATATCTGGTATTGTTATTGTCCTATTTGTTACTTTTATTGCATTTAAATATTATCATTTGCTTTTCACTTTACATCTAGTATCTCGTGCTTTTGGGGCCTAATATTTTTGAGACGAGAGTTTTCAGGAAACAGTCTCTCTAATTCTATGAGATAGTGGTAAGATCTGCGTACATTTTACCTCCTCAGACCCCACTTGTGGAATTCCACTGCGTATGTTGTTGTTGTTGTTGTTGTTGTTCATTCCGAAAAGAATGACCGAGTCAGTGTACAAAGATCAAAACATCTAATTTTCAATTTGGTCATCAACTCCTTAACTTGTTGTAAAATGGATATTTTGCACATTCCTATTTTACTAAATTATCTCCCAAAAAAAATAAATCCTAAAGTACTATCTGGGTCTAATTCCCTTTCCTTATCTGTGGTGAAACTAAAATTACATAAACAGACAGTGGAAATATTTCTAAAATTATCAATATGATGTTTGACAATTCTAAATGTTGGAACATTTGAAAACAGATGCAACAATAATGGACATGTTTTGCAATAAGCATGTATTCACGCTGCTAGGTGATGGTTATTGCTCCTCTCCCTTTAGCTTTACAGGAAAAAGCAAACAACTGGAAGGGACAAAAAGGAAATCATAGTCCACGCCCAAAAAGTAGGCTCCAGCATTTCATTGCTTCAATCTACTCCAATGCCCTCCAACCCCACAGGAAGTAAATAGGAAGATGGAATACAAAAAGGAGATGATCACTGAAACAACAATGAGGCAAAAGCACTTACACGACTACAACAGAAGCCAGTTGAGGAAGCTCCTCGCCTTTATGAAGTAACTCTTCCATATCATTGAGCCAAACTGATATTGCAGTGCATGCACCACCAGGCCACATCCTAAAACAATAGACAACAATTAGAGAAACACCAGATGACTATTGTAATTCACACCCATTTTAAGTATCTCCTGCCAAGAAATAGTAATGCTAATGCTATTAGGTATTCTAGGGAGTTGGTGCAGGTTTGGGTGGGCCAATCAATTGAAATATAGTGCCACCATAACACTAAGAAAAACAAGTACCTATGAACATCCACAGACCACACAAGTTTGTTTCTTCGAAACAGTTCAGGGAATAGCCCCCTTTTTGTTGCTTCATTCAGCACCCTTGCAGCCCTTTCTTTCTGGCCTAACCACCAAAGTGCTTCTATAAGAGTGTTGTAGAACCTCATGCTCAGATCACATCCTTCTGACTTGAGTTTGTCAAAGACATATTCGACCATCTGCCAGTTATTTTCATCATCAAAATCACCGTGAATCATTCGTCCAATAATTTGGTGCATATCAGAAGTCTTGTTTGTCATCACGTCATTCAATAATTCACCGGCCATATCCCACCTAATAGAAGAATTTCAAGACAACATATAAGAACATTCGAAGAAATAGGGAAAGAAAAAAAGATCTTCTATTTACTCCTGTCATGCACAAATTCACTGAATGATGTCCACAAACTTTAAGAGCATCTAAGCATACAACAATAACAAACCCAGTGAGATCCCACAAGAGGGGAAGAGCATCCAAGCATCAAATACCAAATTAGACTAGCACCAGCTCAATTTCATGGCATAATGTACGGTAGTAGCTTTGGGACAGAAGTGCATAATGTATGGTAGTAGATTTGGTAGACAAGCTTAGCTCCACTTGGACCCTAATGCCTAAATCTTGCCAGAAAATAAAGCTTCTCCAAGTAATGAGCAATGCAAGGAAGTAAAAAATGCACAAATCCTGAAGCAGTATGAAAAAGAAGAAAAAAAGACAAGGTAGAAGAAGACACAGTATGAAATTTATGGAAAAGAAGTCAAAAATCCTCAATAAGGTGATAGACAAGTTCTGCCAGTGCGCACAACTAGTCAATCAATTTAACTCCTGTGCATTTGCAAATTATAGAAATTGAGTATTTCCGCTTAATACCTTGATAAGTACATCTTACAAGAAGCTATATCACATGTTACGATTCTTTTAAAAAAAAAAAAGAGGCTATATCCCAGCAAGTTGAAAGGCAGCATAAAAATGGTTTTTCCCAATTATCTAAAGAACCATTTCTGAGGCACCAACGTGAGATTAATAGATCAATATCAAATTTTAACATGTGAAGAATCAGCTGATAGAAATTAAAGTCCAACCTCTCACTTTTTGCGTAAATTGCCAGCATCATACAGCAGCAAATGATGCTAGGCTGAATGTCCAGTGATTTAATTTCCTGAAACTGCTCCTCACTTTCGTCAACTAGGCCTGCAAAGCAGTAAACACTCAAAACTGCCTCAAGAGTCCGCTCATCTGGATCACATCTTGCCTTTTCCATCTCAACATAAGCTTTTATAGCTTCTTCGAACTGACCTCCCTGTCTATACCCTTCAATCATACCATTAAAAGAATCCCTGTTCTGGGGAACTCCAACCTCCCCCATTCTAAACCATATTGCTTCAGATTCTTTGTAAAGTCCCCCCTTAGCAAATGCATGGATCAGAGAATTGAAAGTCTCCACCACTGGCCTGCTTCCTACCTCATTCATTGTATTAAAGGCAACAACTGCCTCCTCATACAGCGCCGCCTGTCCATAAGCTTCAATTACAGCAGTATATACTTTAGAGCTAGGCACCAGGCCTTGTCCATTCATATGTAGTAGAATCCTCTTTGCATCTTCATGAAGCCCTCCCTTTCCACACGCATATATCAAACCTTCATAAGTCTCCATATTTGGTTCTACCTTCTCTTCAACCATATCATGGAACAATGTTACCACCTCCTTAAAGTAACCGCCTTCACCAAAAACCTGGATGAGAATATTGTATGTATCCGCATCCGGCTCTGTATTACTCGTTTTCATCTCAAGGAAAAGCTCCCTAACCTGATCATATCTCCCATTTTTACCATATAAATTCAACAGAATACTATAAGTCTCTGCATTAGCCACACATCCAGCTGCCTGCATTTGCCTGAATACATCCATAGCCTCTTTTAAAGACCCCAAATGTGCATAAGCCTCCAATAAGACATTATATGAGGTAACCTCGGGCGACGTCCCCCCAGCCTCCATTTCCATGAGCAATTCTGAGACCTTTTCCAATTTCCCCAGCTTCCCAAAAGTCTCCACCAAATAACTGTAAGTAGTTACATCAGGCAATACCCCGGCCTCGTTCATCGTCCTAAAAACCATCTCTGCCTCATCTTCTAATCCTCTACTTGCACAAGCACTAAGCAATGTATTGTATGTAACTAAATCCGGTAGAATACCCTCATGTCGCATTTCAGCGAATAGTCCTAATAATCCCTCCCATTCGTACCCACCTCGAGCACAAGAGTTAATAACTGTATTATACGTCAAAATACTAGGAACTATCTTTTCTTGCTTCATTTTTTCAAGGAGTTGAAGGGAAGTTTCGTATTGCCCATTGCGGCCATAAGCATTAATAATAGCAGTGTAAGAGAATACCGTTCGTGCCACATTATGAGTAGGCATTTCGTCGAATATCTCAAAGGCTTTATCAAGAAGGCCTTCACGGCCTAAAATCCCAATCATGAGAGTATAAATATGCTCATTAGGCTTACACCATATCTGCCGTTGCATATACTTGAAGAGGCGAAGGGAACGCTGCCAGTCTCCACGGGCCGCAAATTCCTTGAAAACTGAGGAAAAGTCAGAGAGAGAAAGCTTGTTTTTGAAAGTATCCAAGCACCGGGCAATGCTACCACGTGGCGGAAGGCTCGAAAGCTTGTTGATTAGGGTTTCAACGTCATAGCTATACTTTCCTTTCTCAACTGTAACCGTTGGGTTGCCTAAGATGAGATCTTTCGGCTTGGCTCTAACGGCGACAGTTAGCAGAAGGCGTCGGTGGATTCCGGGGAGCTTATCGTAGTTTGGGATTTTGCCTGGAAATAGGAAACGATGAGAGGGAGGAACTGGGGTGAGGACTGGAGAGAATGAGTTGTATGAGAGGGACATTTTTGGTCTATCCAACATTTATTGCCCGTATATCACTGAACAATTATACCGGCGCCGGAATGGAGAGCGGTGAAGTGGCGGAGCACGGTGGAGCTCGGAGAAATGGCAGAAAAAGGAGCTAAGGTTTAAGCTTTGGTTGTACAAGGAGGAGAAGAAGCAGCAGTAGAAGGACACGTGGATAATGGACGCTATGGATAATAATGAACTAAACTACCCAAAATAACTGTAAATTTATTATTTTCCTAGAAGATGTTTTTCCCCACTTCTTTTTGGTTAAACATTTTATTTTATATAAAAAAATTGTGGTCTCTGTGGCAGGCAAGACGATGGAAGTGAGGTTGTAATGGTTTGGACATGTGTAGAAAAGAAATATCAAACGCTTTTGTTATAAAGTACGAGAGGTTGGATTTAGGAATTACGTTGAGGGGTAGAGGTAGACCGAAAAAATAATGGAAGGAGGTGATTAGACAAGATACGACGAAACTTCATTTTATCGAGGATATGACCTTAGATAAAAAAGAGTGGAGGTCGCATATTAGGGTAGAAGGTTAATAGGCTTGTAAGGATAGCATGATGTCTGACCTTGTGATATAATAAGTTAGTAGGTTAATAGGTTTGTAAGGGTAGGATGATATCAGACCTTGTGATATAATAAGTTAGTAGGATTAATTGTTTTATATCTTATGTAGTTATTTTTACCCTCCTCATACTCTTGGATATGTTATTGTTGGTAAAAAAATTGTGTATTCAAGTTCTAAAATTGAGTGCAAAATTTAAATTGTCTTTCTTTATGTGATTTGATACCTTTTCACATTTTTCAGTTATCATACCTTGAATATTAAATGTTTGTCGAACAAACTCAACATAATAAATTATTAAAATATTTCTTCTTAAAAGATAATGTATATAGTAAGTTCAAACACTTATCTAAAGAACCCCAATTTATTGAATCTCACATTACAACAACATTAACACATGTAAACAAGATGCACTAAATCTATACTTTCAGTCTTTCACTATTCGTACAGGCTTTATAGAGTTAAAGCTATATTGAAGGAATCGTTGTCTCAATCAATCAAGAACGAAAGCACCAAATCCAAATGTTCAATACATAGCCCTCGATGGAGCAGATGAGTACACCTAGCAGAATGCGACATGAGAGATTGCTAATTTACTTCCTGGAACGAAGACTGGGATCTAAATATCGTGGAGAGATTATTTCTAATAGACTAAGCAGCAACTCAAAAGAAGTGAAATCCACGCAGGATGAGTTAAATCTCACTATTTTCTATAACAGTTTTCTTGACATGCCTAAAATCCTTTCCACCACAAGTTGGTATAGATCTCCATGATATAACATATCATTGTTTCTTTTAAATAGAATTGTTTCAAAGTAAATGAATTGCCCTTCCCCATACGTAATCCATTTCCTCCTTTTCTTTTCTTTCGCTGTGGACGAAAAAACTCACTTTAGAGTACATGAATGTCCGATAGGAATATAATTTGATAATATTAAATAGCTTGTCTAACTCAAACTAAGGCTACAATTAGTCTTGTGGTACCTGATGATTCTATTACTGCACAACATATTGATGCTAGGAATTCTTAGTCCAAAAATATTGTGATCTCCACTAAACAAAGATTAGTCGTTAGGCTTTCCTGCATTCGCCATCATTGAACTGTGCTATAGAGATATAACACAGCTTCACCAAAATCAGCGTGCAGCAAATGACTTACCGCAGCAGGCATATTCATGGTCAGAGACTCTGCCGAGGCCCTGACATCCTAGAGCCATAGCCATTTTATGAGGTTCGGCTCCAGGAGATGGGAATCCATATGTGATGAAGAAATTTGACCAGCCCACAAGTCAGGTAAACAACTCAGGGAATGACCACATTATGAACTTGGCAAAAGTGTCAGACTCCAAGAACTCTATATGAGCAGCCCTTCCAATTATCGTATTTAAGTTCCTTCCTTGCAAAGTTGTGTCAAAGTTGACGTCGCACCTCATGAATACTCTATGCTCGGATGACTGAGCACGTATCTGGTCCAAGCAATCATTCAGCATCTCCAAAAATACTTTTCCCTTTTTTGAGTTGTCCCCTGAAGATGCTTGGCACATCTCGATCCTTGCAGAATGATACGGAACATAACCATCCTGAAAAGACAGAATCAGCCATCATGCAATGAGATTGATAAGGGAAAAGGGTCAAAAATGTCCTTGTACTATCAGAAAGGAGCAAAAATGCCCTCAATGAGATCTTATGTTTTGCTTACTTTACCTTATGTATGCTTATGATATAAACAAGAGGCTTGAATGGGGCGCCTTCAGGTGTCACATTCACCGTGTCACGGCTAGGTCCTAGGTTCGGGTCGTGACAGGATGTTGCTTAAAAGACACGACAAGTGACTTTTACTGATCATAGCCGAAAAGAAACTCAACTTCTCTTCCCCTTTAAAAAGGTTATTTTTCTTTTTAGCCTGAAAACCATAGTTCAACATTACCTGATTTTTCTTTTGCAGATGCCTAATACATTTATATTTTTTAAAAATAAGTGATACATCTTCGAGGCTAGTGGTGCACGTTTCGAAAGTCAGCAGATAATAGGCCCGCCCATCTACCTTTCTCTGTTTAAATACTAAGCTTCTCACGTGCAGCCAGTTTCAAACCTGTGATGTTTGCCTAATCACATCACCCATTGCATTCTTACCACTAACCAAAGCCCTGGGGGCTGTAGACCAAATATGATGCAAATTCAATACATTATAATTCTTTAATTGAAGGACATCAATTCTCATACAGAGATCATTTCTCAAACCAAGTTGTCTCATGATCATACACTCAAGTTCAGTTCTATTATATTCTGGAGGACGTGTATAAAATACTCGAGCAAAAAGGTCCAATGAGTTCGTATTCTATAATCAGAAGGAACCATCGCGAGAAAGAGGGGGAAAAAAACCCAGCAAAAGAATATGATTAATACCTGGGGTGAAGATAACAAAATAATATTCCTGAAATGCTCCAAGGACCTTTCCTGGAAAAGATGCAATTAGGAGTGTTAGTACTCTTGCTAATAATCACAGCTCCTGTTACCTTTTTTCAGATTATTTAAGAGAATAGTACTGAATATTTGAAATAACTTTTTGAGCTACCAAATTTAAAAGAACCAATAACAAAAATTATTTTGGGATGGAGGTGTAGATTTTTTTTTCTTTCGCTAAAGGCGTAGTTAATTGATTTTTTGACACTAAGGCGTCGTTAATTGATTAAATAAGAAAGACAACCACAAGCACATCATAATAAAGGAAAGTAGATATTCCATCTGAAATTCATGATTAAGTGTAATCAATCTTCTTCCCACCCTTATCTAGCCATGAATTCCAACAAAAAAATGAAAGAAGAGGAATGAATTGGTGTAGCAGTCATTTGGCCGCGGCACCAATACTACTATAACATGTAGTACCTTGCAAAGTTTGTACAAGAATGTGTTCTGGAGATCAGGGTCATCAGTAAATGTAAGCTGATGTATGCATGGTGTACCCTTGAGCTTCTTCAAGAGCCACAGCCCAGAATTGAACAAAGAATTTGAACTGTACAGGTAACCTAGATGTGGACCAGATACAGAAACATATGTGTGAAGGAATCTGAGATATGGTTCCATGATGCTCTCTGCAAAAGAAGCACAAAATCTAAAAAATGTTGAAAAGTTACTTTAAGAAACCACTGAGATTACAGAGTACAAACCTGTTAAAGCTGTTCTTAATATGATGTTCCCAATGGAATGTCCAACAAAGCTTAGCTTAATACTCTTCAAAATTCCAGATCTCGAGGCTTTGTCCATCTTCTTTTTTATGAAAGAAGTTACTTCTTGCGCTAGCCTTAAGCCCATTTCTCTAAAGTCTCCCGCTGTTTTTTCTTCATTAACTTCTGACATAAGAAACTCTATCTTGGGATCTATTAAAAGCCACTGGTTCCGAACAAGGCGCAAGTCTAAATGATGTCCCTGCAATAAATGCTCTCATCTCAGAGTTAGAAAGGATTATCAGCAAAATAATCCATAAAAACAGCTCATCACACCACAGTTGCAGTACAAACTTAATGAAGCGCATTCTGTGATCCTAGCAAACCCTGAAGTCCCTCATTCGTGTATCATGATAAAGACTGCATAGTAAAGATTTAGTATCAGAATGCCCTGTATATCTGGCACAGTTTACTCCGCATGTCAACACTTCCTCTTGCATTGCCATTCAAGAGGACAGTCTAGTTACAAGAAGATTTCAAGAACATCAAGTATCCTGTTCGAATTATAGGTATGTGGTTCGAGCATAAACATCCAGAAGATAATTTAGCAGGTAATGTTGTTGTTGTTGTACTTTGATCAAATTGTAACATAGAGTTGAATTAAAAACACAGCATCGAAAAAACAAGTATGTCGGGCTTTAAGACAAGGAGCTAGAGGTGCTTTCTAACAGATAACAACAAAGACAATTACAAAGCCACATGCAGGAAACAAACAACAGGATTATTAATCTATTTGACGCCGAGGATGATCAACTTGCCTGGAATCCATGGACAAAAACCACAATCTTCAAAACACGGCCACTTGAACCAGGGGTTCCGCCATGAATCTTTTTTGTGCCTTTAGAATGTGTCTCACAAAGCAAGCTATTTGCATCTTTTGTCTCCCGGTTGATAAAGTATGAATTTCCACTTGTTGACCGCAAAGGTGCATTAACAACACGCTCTACAATTACAATTGGGATGCGCGATGGATCTCCAAATATATGCATGTCTTGGATAGATCGACTGTTGATCTGCAATGCACCAATGTTAATTCATCAATCCATCACAGTAAAGATAACTACACCGAGAATAATATGTTAGATTGTACTAACCCTCATTTGTGCAATACTTCTTCTATGAAGGTCAGCTCGCATAGCTGCAGTCTGTGCAGGCTGCACAGAGCAGAATGACAGCTCAAGTTAAATACTACACTAACCTATATAGGATGATTCTCATCTTTAACAACTCAGACTTTGTCACACTACAGATATAATGTTCAAAAAGAAAAGAAGGAAAAGAAATGACAAAGCTTATAGCAAATCAGAAGTGTAGATATGCATGCTTACATCCTCTGATATCTTCCGCACAACAGGTGCTCTCCCACGGGGACCATGGTAAGAAGAGCTATCAATGTCACTACTTATGTATTGGTGAGGCATCTCAACTTTAGAATGAACCATCCATATTGACCATTCAGCTCTTCGATCAATAGCCCATTGCTCACGCAGGTAATCCATGATTGATGTCTTATGAGTCCTAAAGGAAAATCAGGAACCAATTTAAGATCCCAAGAAACAGCAGTACCACTAACCATAGATGATGAACCCTAGATACAAATTATATTTACGCGTGATCTTGTTCATGAATAGTCTAATTGAGGTGCATAATGCAGTGACTGGTACCTAAGGCATAAAATGAAAATACGTATTACTTACCCAAATGATGTATTAATCTGCAAAGTCTGAGGGGCAAAATAACATAAGCTCACTGACTAGTGACTACAAGTAGTGTAAATGTAAATGTATACAAACCTGTGAAACCTCATAAACATACTCCATAAGTAAAAGACTTGGTTGCCAAGGGAATTATACAACTGGAGTAAGTCATCAAAAGATTGAGACTGGAGAACTCCATCTTCTAGTTTCTGATTAAGAACATAAAAAGTAAGAATTAATAAGATATAGAAGGTGGTCCTTCGACAGTCCCAACTCCCAAGTTATATCTAACTTATTAGTAGGAATATCCAAAAAAGACAGCACTTTTGTGAAAAGGGAAGTTATAAATACAAACATACAACTGAATTCATAGCAAAGCACAGTCAAAGTGGGATATTAAATCTTTCTTTCAGAAAGCAGAGTTGGATATTAAAATTTAAGACGCACCAAGATAAATATTTATGTAATGAAAATCAGAAAAAGTTTCTGCAGTATGAGGAAATACAAACATACAACTGAATTCATACCACAAAGTCAAAATGGGATAAAAAATCTTTTTTTAGGAAGCAAAGTTGGATATTAAATTTTAAGAGGCACCAAGATCAAAATTAATGCAAAGAAAATCAGAAAAAGTTTCTGCAGCATGAGGATAAAACCTTGGTGCCATTCAGCGTCTTGCTTGGCACTTCTCTTGCAGCCTTATCATTCATCAAATCAGTGTCTGTACTTGCAGGAAATTGGGATCCTTGTTTATCATCGAACTTGAAAGTGAAGTCAGTAAAATCAATAGACTGATCTATAGCCTTGCTAATTTTTTGTAGCTCCTCAAAAAGTATGTCACGTGCACTTGAAAGGGCTTTAATAAGCATTTCCTGATACAAGATATGATAAGAAAATGCTGGAGAACCACATAATAAGAATGACAATTGACAAGGCAAATGAACGTAGAAGTCACACATGCTCAAGAAAAGATATTCTCTTCATTTATGTGGCGAGAAGACTTTTGAAACCTGTGGATATAAACATGCTATCCATTTTCTTTTCTTGATTAAAAAATGTCAGAATATTCGTTTGGCCAGAAGACTTTTTAAACTTGTGATCTTTAACATTCCACAATATTTGTGTGAAAGATGGAAAATTTAAGTTTGATAATGCATTTCAATTGATCATACACTAATTTTTTTCAAGCATTTCGTCGGATATATTTAAGGCATGAATTTAGTGAGAAATGACCTCAAGCAAAGGTACAACTTGACTATCCTTCATATATTCTCCCAAGCAAAAATATGCTTCATTAATCCAATCACCTAAAGCCGACTCCCTATTCATTAGATAGAGAAGAAACCAAGATTTCGTGATCTGCTGCCAAATTTATTCCAATTCCAAGAGCTCAATTCACCATAATGTACATTAAGATTATTGTTTCATATCAACTAATGTTACTAAGAACCTAACAATACCCAACTCAAGTTCATCTTTTACAACCAAACCTTTAAATGTCCTCATTCAACTTCGATATCTCTTAATCCTTCCTCAACAATTAGAGCCATAATATTAAATCGGTTGATGGAGCCTTCAACAATAATTAGTCAATATCCCTCTTATTTTATGACATAAAACAAGAGGGATATTGACCACCAAGACACAACCTACGGTGCCCTTTATTTCTGTTTTATCTTGAAATTATAAACATCGTTGGATGTGCCATCACTACTGTTGTGTTTACTTACTGAAATTCATTGAAAAGCAAGCAGCATAAACAGCAGAATATTCAAGGAACCCGTGAATATTTTCCATCAGGCTACCATGATTTCTTAATACAGTTCAAATGTAAAGCAGAATAATTGAAGAGTAAGCAATACAGTTCAAATGTAACGCAGAATAATTGAAGAGTAAGCAAGAGACTGTCATAAGCCTGGAGAAAACTAATAAATCACGATCCCGGATGCTTAAAATGATTCATGGTCACAAAATCAAGGAAACATATTACAAGATGATCCTCCTTCACATTTTCACCAACACACTGGTATATCTGCCTTACTTAAAAAGTTAAACCTAATAAATTGTGAAAGACAGTTGAAGGAGTCTGAGCTCAGAAATCTAGAGGAAGGAAGAGCACATACTTGTTTTGCCTGATCGTTATCTTCGTTATCATTGTCTTCATCCACACGAGACTCACTGAAAAGATCCATTGTAAATGTAGTTACTATCATCTTATAATAATAAATGTGGCACTCAAATTAAACAGCAACCCCATGAAACAGATACAACTCTGGCATGATCTCATTATATAATCAATTTAACAGTAAAGGATTGGAATTTTTGACAAACCTTGATACCTTCTTTGAGGAGGTGTAAACGCCACTTTTCAAAAGGCTGATGTGCACACTCACATCGACCAGTACTGCATGAAAAACATCAAAATGTACAGGGCAATAAGAATGCAACCCTAGAAGAGCTTTGGATGGAAGACGAAATTCATGGACTGCAGCAGGAGAAGCATCCAAGAAAGCCTGTAGACTAGTCCTGCATTATACAGTTATCGATCAGGAATCCAATGTATATTTGCATTTTTTATTTTTATCAGAAAATACTAGAAATAAATAATTGTTTGTGAATTATTTCTTGATGCAACTGCAGAAAAGCACAGTTCAAAAGATCAACTAACCCGTTCTCCAATATAGGTGCATGGAAAAGCTCAAATTTCAGAATGACACCAGATGTTAATGGGCTCTGCTAATTTTAACATATTAATAGGTAAGATTAAGATAAGGAAAGATATAACAGTTCCAGATAACCTATAAGCCTGAAATGTTTGAAAAATGCGGAAACATAGTTCAATTGAACCAACCGACCTTGTTGCTTCACTGTTATCATAAGAACAAAGCCCACATTGATATACCTTTTGTGGGTTAATGTGGGAGGAGAAGGTGGGAGGGGAGAAATCTACACATGGGGGCTAAGCTCAAGAGAGATCACCTCATGTTTGCTCAGAGATAAGTTGAAGGAGACCATCATGGATAGAAGAATATCCTGCCTTGCATATTTGATTCGGAAAGGCTGTGTGGAGAAACTATGATCTGTATCATCAATCCTCCATACTCCATATACATCTTCGGAACCCAAATCAGGAGCTGCAACCCAAACAAAGGTATTACTCAACAGACAACAGTTCTCCCATGACTGCAAAAGCTATATCATATTATCAATGGTATGCTTTCTATGTGTGTGTCCATGAAAGGGCAGCTGAAAACATGTATTTTCCTTGCTTTTCTCTCTTCAATCCAAGAATTAAGTATTTAACTACAAATGATGACAAACTGTCCTCAATTGTATTTGTGAGAAATATAGGAGAAAATATTATTGAATTGTGTCTACATTATTACATTGAGACCCTATTTATAGATACTATATTAAACTCCTTTTCCAAC
>JBCEWC010000282.1:0-64130 GCA_038996855.1 Solanum aculeatissimum | reverse complement strand
TGTCGTTATTCTCTTTAAATTTCTCTGTTATTTTTCTTACTTGAAACTAAACCTGGGGGAAGGGAAAAATTGTCCTTCTTTTTTCCCAACAAAAACATGTTGCATGCTTAATGAAGTTAATGTCTCCTAACCTTGCGTCTCACACATTGATGAGTGGAACCTCTTGTCCCTTCTAATTTGCTGCGTTCTTAGTGTGTGTGATCCGATTATAGAGCCTATTATGGTTGTCAAATGTGAGGTTAGGGTTAGACTATATAGAACGAAAACAATAAACTGATTTGTGGTCAGGTCAGAACCCTCTATTGTCTGTTGGAGGAGATGATTGGACTTCATACCATGCCTTAGTCTTGCGCTGGAACTAGATTCTCTAAAGCTTAATAGAAGTATCCTTCGGAGAAAGATTGAATAAGGAATTGACTTCTCTAAATCTTTAACGACAATTGTTAGGGTTCAAACTAGTAATTTCTCCTTAGTTTCAGTTTGAAAAAAAAAAGGTTCATGTCTGAGAAATGAGACCAATGGAAAAGGAAAAAGGGTAACTATCACTAATCCAACAAACCTAGTTCTCATAGATTGAGTAGTCTGGTGATTTGACTTGACAAGAGTACCTTCGTGAACTTGTACCTGAATTCTTCTTCACTTGCACTTAATAACCATCTATGAAATGGGTCTTGGTATGCAAGTATTTACAAGGTCAGAATGGTGAACTTCTATCTATGTAGTATGAGAAGATCCTACCTTAGTGTACTCCATCTATATTGCTCCACACTGTAAATCTGGGTGACTGCACAGCTTTGTGTAGTCTACTTTATATATGTACAAATATGTTAACTTCTTAAAACAAAAGAAGAGATTAGTAACTGCATTCTTTAAATTAAACTCACCATTCGCCATTGCAGTCTGGAATGCCCAAAGCTCCACATATATTTTCATCGTCTATGATTTACATTTAGTCTGAACTTGTTCTCATTCTTCAATTCAGGGAAAACTTTTGTAAGGATTTAATTCTTCAACGCTCTGAGTTAGCCTATTCTCAACCAACCTCAGTTGGAAGGGCCTTCATATCCAGTTATACACGAAGTCACTCATTCTTGGTTTATACACCTTCTGATCTGTAGAAGGATTTACGAGATAGTTGATTCTTTTCAGCCAAAGTATATTTCAGTTAGTCCAGTAATGTACTGTATAATCCATCTATGTTCATTTGTGGATACTTATTGATCTATTTGTTTTGTGTTTTATCTGGAGCAAACAAAGCTATTCCTACCCAGTATTATGCAGGGTTAAAATAAGAGACAGGTCAAGCTTGTTACATGTGTTACACTGCATCTATTGTATTAATACTCTTTTCACCCTCAAGAAAACATCAGATTGTAGCAGATGGTTGTAATATCTTTAACTGAAAGACATCAATTTTCTCTACATTAAATGATTCTTTGGTACCAAAAACTAGGAGCATATTAGCTTTCTAATTGTATTCTGAGTATCTGCTTGAATTTTCCTTTGATTTCTATGGCAGTTGCCTCAGATAGGCAGCTCTTCTGTAGGAAGGCATCAAATTTCTAGCAATGTTCCAGGATTTATATTACACTGTTCATTATAGTACAAAATCGTTCTCTTTGAAATACATTTATTTCTTAAAACTTTCCTGCTGCTGTATTTGAACAGTTAAAAATATCATTGCTTTAGTCTGAGTGTATTTGAACACTCGATGCATGTGATAGTGATGGAGGTAGTAGGTAGCCAGTGAAAAAGTCTAGGTGAAAGTAAAAGCTACTTCACGTTCAATGTTATTGAAGAGTGGGTACTGGACCTTGGACCATCGATATTTATAATCTACAGTGTCCTCTCCCCCACAGGTGTAACAAATCAACATTGAAATGCTTACAGACACCAAGCATATGAGTTTCCTTTTGGAAGGTTTATACATCGTTTTCCCAGTAATACTAGCAGATGAAATGTGGCATATTTATAATAAATGGGTGATGATATCTTGTTCCTCCTGTTTGTGAAGTGAGATTGACATTTGAACTATCTTTGATTTTGGAATTGTAATTTTTATTCTTTTTGATTAAATGTTACGCTTTGATTTAGAGTTACTATAGCTTAGAATGGTGATTTTCAGTTAGACGATGGACATTTTATTTGGTAATTCCGCTGGTTGATGAAGAGATGGGGTTTTGTTATTTTTGGTATATGTGATATTAGTGTTCATGTCTGACAGACTTGAATGTTGGATTTTGGTGCTTTAGACTTTTCTCTATAGCTTAAATAGAAGTAGACTCCGCTGGAATAGGATTCTCTATTGCTATAGAAGTACCCATCGGAGGACGACTTAATAAGGGATTGACTTTATGTAAATCTAAAAAGACAACTATTGGGGTTCAGCCTAGTAATTTCTCCTTTGTTTCAATTGGAAATGAAAAAGTTCATGTCTGAGAAATGAGACCACTGAAAAGCAAGAAGGTGACTGTCACTGATCCAACAAACCTAGTTCTCATAGATTTAGTAGTCTGATGCTGACTTGATAAGGTGTCTTTTAAACTTGTAGCTGGATTCTTCTTCACTTGCACTTAACAATCATAAATGGAAGGGGTTCTGGTGTGCAAGTATTTGGAAGGTCAGAATGGTGTACTCCATCTATGTAGTATGAGAAGATCCTAACAACAGTATACTTGATCTATATTGCAACATACTGTAAAAATATGGATGACGGCACAGTTTTTGTGTAGTATGCTTTGTATATACATATATATTACCTTCGCAAGAAAAAAAAATTAGTAACTGTTCTCCTTAAACTAAACTCCCTGTTTACCATCTGCAGTCCGGAATGCCAAAGCTCCACATATTTTCATTGCGTATGATTTACGTTTAGTCTGAATTAGCTTCTCATTCTTCAATTCAGGGAAAGTTTTTGCTAGGAGTTAGTTCTTAAACACTCAGAGTTAGCCTATTCGCAGCCAACCTCAGTTGGAAGGACCTTCATCTCCAGTTATACAAACAGTCACTCATTCTTGGTTTATACACCTTTTTCTGTAGTAAGGATTTAAGAAATAGCATATTTATCTGTTTCAGCCAAGTGTATTTCAGTTCTAGATATTTACTGGATAATCCATCTATGTTTGTGCGTGGAAACTTATTGGTTTCTTTCTTTTAACTGGAGTAAACAAAGTTATTCTTATCAATTATAATACAGGGTTAAGATAAGAGTTGGACCAATCCCTGTTACATGTTTTACACTGAATCTATTCGGTTAATAATCTTCTTGTTCTCAAGATAACATCAGGTTTCTAGCAGATGGTTGTATATCTTTAACTGGAAGTCAATTACTTGTCTTCACTCTTCTTTGATACCAAAGAATAGAAGTATAAAACCCTTATATATAGTATTCTGCGTATATGATTGATTTACATGTTTGATTGCTATGGAAGTTGCCTTCCATAGGCAGCTCTTCTGTAGAAAGGCATCATTCTCTTCAAACATGTTTATTTCCTAGAAATTTACTGCTGTTGTATTCGAACAGTTGAAATTCTCATTGCTTTAGTCCTATTTAGGTTATTTTATCTCCCATTTGTCTAAGCTTTGGTGGATAGATTTACTTGGTACATGTGAGGATAATGAATGTAGCTGGTATCCGGTTAAATAGTTGAGGTGAATGTGAAAGTTGGCCTAGTTCCAGTGTTGTTGAAGAGTGGAGCACTGGACCTCAGGTCATTGGTGGTGGAGGATAATAGGACATTGTACGTCGAGACTGCTAGCAGGTAGCTGTGATCACGATAATTTGTCACAGCTTGGACATGGGGGAGAGGGAAGGACACCAAGCATTTAAATGCCTCTCTGGAAGGTTTGTAGACCATTCCTTAAGAGATACTAACTGATGAAATTTGGCTTATTGATATGATGGTCGGTTATTATGTCTTGTTCTTCTTGTTCCTGAAGTGAGGTTGACATTTCAACTATCTCAGATTTTAGAATAGTAATTTTAATTCCTTTTCTTAAAACGTTTTGTTTTGATTTAGAGCTACTATTGTTTAGAATGGTTACTTTCAGCTAGATGATGGGACATTTTAGTTGATGATTCTGCTGGTTGATTAAGAGATGGGTTTAGTTATACATGTTTTCTTGGTATATGTGATATATTTTCATGTCTGACAGACTTGAATGTTGGATTTTGGTGTTTTAGGCTTTCAAAATTGGATCTGGATCACATTGATTTTTTATTGCAGCCTATGGTCCCTGCTCTAGTAGTTGAATGAATTTGTCATAATGATTCATGAACTGAATAATTCCCCAATGTATATAAATTAAATCTTGTTTTTAGTCTGTTGAAGCCTGGAAGTGCTAATTTTTTTCCCCTTTACAAAAATGTGCAGAGTAATAGGATACTACGATATTATAAGAAACATTTGGTACCCCTGGGGTCAGAGCGCTATAAATTCCCACCAGCAAAATACAGTAAGTTTTTTTTTTTCCTACAGTACAGGAAGATGGAACTTTTTTTTATGTTTGTTTTTGATAAATATCTTAATGGCCCTCTTGCTTGTAGTTCAGGTAAATGCAGTCACATGTTAAAGATAGATCTGCTTAGAGATGAAAAGATTGATGTAGTGAATAACATGTTTGGTAGAAATATCATTAATGAGAAAACATTTAGCTTAAATGTCCTTGGTGAGTAGCTCAATGTTAGGCCTTGAGTTTTGTGTTGGATGTGTTGTGTAATGCCTAAATTTTCACATACTTGTCATGAGCATCATTGGGCAGCGCAATGACAACATATCCAATGTAATTCTATAAATGGGGTTTAGAGAAAATAAAATAGTGGAGACAACAAAATAACAATGTACAAAATAAGTATAGCGACAAATATTAGAATCTATTAGAGAAAAAGAAATTATGTTATGCCTAAATTCTACTACTAGAAGTACATCAACATTCAATAATCTACTAATTTTCTACTATAATTTTCGACCTCTATTGATCAATTGAAGATGACAAGCATGTGGATCCATCGGCCTAGACTACATCCTCCACGTGTCAACTGCACAACACACGTCAAGATATAACCTTTGATCTTGTCAAAAAGGATAAGATTGAGAGTCTTGTGAATTTTGTTATAGATTAATTATAGCATGATTAAGGATTGTATGGAAATAATATTTTGACTTGCATTCACTCAATTAGCTAGAAATTAGTGTTTCAAAAACTAAGCAGTATGGTGCTTCAATAAGAAGAAGAAACAAAAAAATTGATTTGGAGTTTTCACAATATTTATGGTGCAAATTAAAATTCGTGTCGAGTTTTTTAAATACGTAATAGTTTATGGGCCAATTATAGCAATACAATTAATTGGTGGGTCCTTTTTTGTAGATATCGTTTTTATTAATTGTTTGGTATGTCCACTTAGCTGATGACAGCTTCCTTAATTTCTCCTTTTATTTAATACTATTCTTGACTTGACATGCCTCTTGATAGCCAAAAAAAAAAAATTTACTCTCTCCGTTTCAATTTATTTGTAATATATACTAAAAATAGTTATTTCAAAATAATTATCAATTTAGATGATTAAGATAAATTTAATTATTTTTTTCAACTTTGTCTTTAGGATTAATTACTGTAGAATTAAGAGACATATATATAGATAAAAATTTAATTATTTATAATAGTCAAAAAACATTCTTAATTAATTTTTTTTTTAAGAGGTTGTGCCAAATTTTAACATGACAAATAAATTAGGAGGGAGGGAGTATATAATAATTTACTGTATCATCTCAAATTATTATAAGTCATGTAAATATTAAAAAATAAATAATATTTTATCCATTTTAATTTATTCGTTCCTATTTTGATTTTACTTTGAAAAGAATCCTATAAACATAAACTAAAGATATCTCAAATATATCAAAATGTCATTTAATTTTGTGATTTTAAATATATCGTGTAAGAAGTTAGAATTAAAGAATTATTTTTTTTAAATGGACTAAAAAATTGAAATAGACTTAATATTTAATATAAAATGGTTTTCTTGATTTTTCAAAAGTAAAAGTAAAAGTGGAGTGAAAGAATATATACTAAGCATGAATTTTTATATCTATTTCTATGTTTAGTTTTATGTCATGAATTGATAATATGTCCCATTTCTGCATTATTTAGTACCCTGCTTTCTCTAAAATCTAAACAAAATCACAATTCTTTTCTGCCATCCCACTCAAACAAAAATCCAAAAAAAGAAGGGGCAAAACAAAAAAACTATTCCATCTTACTGTTTGTAGATCTTGTAAAGTAGGTCTAGGATTTGTGTGGTTGCAAGTTTGTTTTTTTTCTTGATATGTTTGGTGTTTGAAATTTACTAACTCGATTCATTTTAAATTTTCTTCAAAAATTGACTAGAAAAAAAAATCTAGAATTCTCTATATTTTTCATGTATTAGTAGGGGGCTTGTGGTTTTTATGTTATCACATTTTTAATGCTTTCATTATAATGTTTTGATCGAAGCAATATCATCTATAGATAAGATAGTTGTGATTCATCGATTCACTCAAAAATAAATTAACAATAATTTGTTGATAAATTCGTTCTAATTTTGAACACAATATATTGATATTCTGAAATATCAACATGAATATTACTTATTACCAACATCAAACTAAAAACAAATTTATAAAAAAAAAACTCCAAAATCCAAAAAATAAAACAGCAAAACAAAAGTCTTATTCGATTTTACTGTTTGTAGATTTTGTAAAGTTGGTCAAGGATTTGTGTGGTTGTAAGTTCTTTGCTTTTCTTCTTCTTCGACGAGGGTTTGTTGAGTTTTTTCTGAGTTTCTTATCATAATTGGAGTTTTTCTTTTAGGAAAAGGAAACAAAATTTCTCCATATTAAGTGAATTCTTTTTGTAGTAGAAAAAGGTGTATGACTTTATAAATAAAGATTCGTTCCTTCTAACTTGGTACTTGGTAGCAGTCACAATGTAGTCATGATGAGGGCTTGAGAATTTTGTGTAGGGAGAGAAACGTCACAAGTGTTATGTTAACACTTGTGTAAACCTCTTTGTATTTCAAGTGAATTGGTGAGGTTATTTCTTTTGATGTTGTGTACTCTATTTTATATAGTGGATTGCTCATCTTCTCTTATGGATGTAGGTTTGTTGATCAAACCACGTCAAATATTTATGTTTTTTATGACATGTTTCTTGTTTATCTTCATACTCATAGTCTTTCGAAATTGCTTTGTTAGATTCTGCATGATATTTGATTCTTATGGATCGTAATAAAAAATTCACAGATATAATTGATTTGAATTCATTTTGTGAAAAGTTGAACATAAAGATTTCAATTAAGTATTTGCTACATTATTCCTTCACTCGTAAAGGAAGAGACTTATTATTTCTAGTCATTACATTTCTCAGTCCTTTTCTTTTAGCCTTTCAACCAAAACAATAGCATCCAGCTAGTCCATGAGTAAAATTATTGTGATTCAGCTCACGCCAAATATAATTGTGTGTCCGCCTACCATCCAATTGTACGACATGTTAGCTTACATTCATTCTCAAATGAGACTATTCACTTGATGCCTAGTGATTCAAACTCGATACATTTAATTTTACTATAAGACTGCACAGTTGGGTTGGTGAGTGGTCACTAAACATCACAGTGTACACTAACAAGTACTCATGGCGTCCTTTTAACTATGTCTTAATTGAGGGGTACGAATATAAATAAATAATAATTCTCGTGTCTTTTCCTAAATTATTTGATAATGATATTCAAATAGCTCATATTTGCACTATCCATCAAATTCAATACGTTTATCTACCCACATGCCGCTGGTCCGAAATTGGAATAAATAATTAAATAACTAAATACACATAATAAACAGTGGAAAGAGCTTCTTTTAAAAATAAATTAAAAAACTTTAATTATAAAAGTAAATAAAAATGTTCTTATTATTACTTAATGAATCAAAATAAAAATTAATGATGGAGTTACTATGATTTTATATATACCTATATTTTATTTATATATTATTAAAGTGATTTTAAAGAAAATAATAAGAATATGTTTCTTTTAAAATAATATTTTTATTAGGAATAGAATGTGATTAAAAAAAGAAAAGAAATAATTATTTTTTAGGAAAATGACATTTTAACCCATTAGTAACAATAGAGGCATTTCTAGATCAAAACTATTAACTACAAAGATATTTTTTAATCAAACTAATAACTACGTCAATTTTTATTCAATTTTACATAATTTAAGAATATTTTTAATGCATTTTTTCAGAAAAGAAAAAGAAATTATTGTAACAACTTTATCTCTTTTTACAGGTATATTTATTTTTCTTTAGGATGACGCTATTCTAAAGATAATAAAAGTGTAAATGTTCAATAAATAAAAATAGAAAAAGGTAAACATGAATCCTGGCTTTCTTTAACTGCCCACTCTGTGGTTTGGAGTGTAACCGACGGTTTCTTAACAGAAAGTAAAACTGTTTTTATAACTTCAACATCTAGACCGACAAAACATGGGCCTTTCCATATTATTTTCCTGATGTTATAATATTAAGTCTAATATAAAATTGCACGGCGGGAGAGTAGTGACGGATTCAGAATTTTCATTCAGAGAATTCAAAAAATATAAATATGTGAACTAGAGTGCAACGTGCAAAATTAGTATTTGTGGTCCAAGTTGGACAGTTTAGTTTCACTGGACTATCTCTCCTCTCTTTGATTTAGATGATTCAAAATTAATTAATAGATATATAAAAACATCGAAATCCACCTTATATATCGAGTGTAATTTTTTGCCGAGGAGATTCAGGTGAACCTCGTGGCACCTACGTAGGTCCGCCCCTACATGAAAAGCAAGATGGCTTCAATAATTATTTACCATGCATTCTAAGAAACAAACTATTAGGTGAATTGCGGTTGGTAAGTGTTATAGTCAACCTTTAGACTCAAAAGCCAAAAAATTGAAATATCTAAACCTATAAATCCAAAACCAATTTTAAAAATTTAGTTCAACCCGAATATACTTAGATTGAATTTGAATTGTAATTTCTTCATTACCAAAATTAAAATTTTAAATTAAAATCTTCATATCCAATTCGTACAGCTCGAACGCCTACCCCTAATAAACAATGAAGATATTTTTATAGGTCGAAATGAAAATATATTATAAAACAACATAAACTAAAAATAAGTTTGTAAAGAATTACAAATTAAATCTTTCAAAATTAACGATGCGTGTAATCAATAATATAATAAAATTTTAAAATAATTGTGAAAAAAAACACTTAAATTAAAACCAAAAGAAAAATATTTCACACGAAATAATTATATAAATTAAGTATGACACATTATTCTTCTAAACAAGGTCCTTAAGACACGAGTATGTTAAAATTAAAAAAATTATCAAACACTACCTTTTGAAATTTAGTAAAGAATAAAAATAAAAACACAAAGTGTACATTTGTTATGAAGCAAAATATTTTTTAATTTTATCGTGTTTAGAATATATTGAAAAGATATTTTAAAATTTTTTCATGTTTAAAATATTTTAAAAAATATTTTTAACAAGTTTTAAATATAAGATTAATGACTTTTTTAATAAAAGAATGAAAAATAAATTTGATAAGCAATATTTGAAGTTCATTATTTGTTCTCCATCCATCCAATGCCGCCCCCAACTCCACCCCTTGATCGTTCCACCCTTAGATCATCCTCACTCCTCATTATATTGGATAAAAATTTTAAATTTTTTATTTTTATTTTTTACTATATTCTACTTTATACTATTTCGTTAGATTATATATAAATATTTTAAAATTAATATTTATCATACATTAGAAAGTAAACAAAAAAGAATCATATTTTAAGTAAAGATATCTTACTCTGTTTTTTAAAGGATTATTTCACTCTGTATCAATTATCAAACACACACACCCAAAAAAGAAAATAGTCAAAAATGTCCTTATACTATTAGAAAGGAGCAAAAATATCTTCTATTTATACTTTGGGCCATTTATGTCCTTGTACTGTCAGAAATGGTCAAAAATGCCCTGATTCTATCGGAAAAGGGTAAAAAATGCCCTTGATTTATACTTTGGTTCAAAAATGCCCTTGACAATGATACTTTGATTAAAAAAATGTCCTTATTGTTACCAAATGGGTCATAAATGTCATTTTTTAAATGAATGTGTATATATATATATAAATATATATATATATATATATATTCTAAACATATTGTATTACTAATAAAAATAATATTTTTAAAGAATTTTTTTGTTATTTTATTTTTTTTAAATCACATTAACTAATAAAAATGTAAGAAAATAATTATTTTCTTAATTTCATTTTATCAATTAAAATAGAACATCGTACCCCTGTAGCAAATAATATATGCTATAAATATAAGATAATAATAGACCCAACATTAATTTTTATTTAGATAACAATAAAAATAGTAATTATAATAAAAAAAAAATATTTTTTAATTTTTTTCTCGAATTGAAGTAGGATAAATAAAAATTAATGTTTGATTTACTATGATATTATATTTATGACATATATTATTTGCTACAAGGGTACGATATTTAAGAAAACAATTATTTTCTTATATTTTTATTAGTTAATGTGATTTAAAAAAAATAAAATAACAAAAAAATTCTTTAAAAATATTATTTTTATTAGTAATACAATATGTTTAGAATAATATATATATATATATATATATTTATTTAAAAAAGAACATTTTGACCAAAGTATCATTGACAACGATATTTTTGGACCAAAGTATAAATCAAGGTTATTTTTGACCAATTTCTAATAATACAAAGGCATAAATGACCCAAAATATAAATGAAAAATATTAATACAAGGATATTTTTAACTTTTTTCCCGAAAGAAAAAAAGCTTCAATCTTGTCATCATTTTCTATTTTCTCCCCTCCCCCGAAGATAAATGAATCATTGCAAAACAAGTGGGTGGGAACAATTGGGAGTAGATTAGAAAATAAGTACTATGGGGACCAAAAAAAAAATAAGGCTAGAAATTAATTCTTTTCTCAAGTAAAAACTTTAGATTTAAGATTTATCAATAATATCATTAGCAGTAAATTTTTATAAGTAGAGTTTGATAAAGGATAAAATGTATGTAGAAGCGGACCTAGGGAGGGGGTAGGGGTTTCATCTGAGTCTTCTCAATAAAAAATTACACTGTATATATAAGATAAATTTTCTATATTTTTGTATATATATTAACGGGAAGCTTTTGAATAGTAAACAAAGTCTAGTATAGTGGTAGATTTTTTTTGAATGAACCTTCATGCTTTGGGTTCAAATCCCACTTAAACTAGTATGTTTTAGCTTCTCTTAATTATTTCTTTTCATTTTATTTCGACCTGGGGAACCAACCCGACATTTCACTTTTTTTTAAAGTGCTGAAATAATATTAAATTATGTATTACTACTTTTTTTGACAATTGTATTTTGTTGGTTATTCACATATTTATACTTTTATATTTTGAACTCCCTGAATTAAGATTTTGGATTCACCACAGAATGAACGTAAACTTTATCATTATCTCATAGAAGATAGAGAGATTGTTTCTGAAAGATGATAACTCAAATTTAGATTTAAGATTTGAGTATAAAAACAAATTAACAGAAAACATTTTCATTAAAATGAAATTTTACATGATATAATATAAATTCAAATTAATATAGTTTCATAATGAAAAATCGAAAAAGAAAAAGTAATGCAAATCACATTTCTCTCAACACGTGAATTTAAACTGACACTACCCTCTTTTGTCTTGTGTCGGCGATTATTTGCTTTCACTTTCCTGCTCCTCCAATCCCTGCTCTCCTCTTTTCCTCTCCCGTGATCCCTTCCTTTGCTCTATTTTTGCAATTACTAATAATTTATATAATACATTTTTTTTTCTTTTTAAAGAGAGAGTATTATTAGACTTGAGACAAATATTAATTTAGGATTTGGTACGTTATGTAATATTCTTGTGAACATATAATTTTTAAATTTGTGATTATAAATATGTTAAATATTTATACAGTTATAAAAATGGAATAATTATACCCACAAACGACTATGAAAAATTATTTACACAAAAAATAACTCACTTTTTTTAAATACGAAAAGTAGTCATCTGACTGACCTTTGACTATTTGTCACAATTTTAGACATTCAACCCTTATTGTATAGTCAGTGCATATTTATGCATCATAATGTATATTTAGTGTATAATTCATGTATAAATAATATAGATTGTATAGTAGTGTATACTTTCTATAACTATATTGTATAGTCATGTATAATTTCGCTAATTTGGGACTATTTTTTTATGTAAATAAAACGTGAACTACTTTTATAAAATTAAATTACTATGATGTTTGATTTACAATTTAAAAAGGATAAATACATGAAGAGTTCCTCCAACTTGCTCATATTTTTTATTTTGACACTCCATCATCTTAGTTTTATTCCATTTTAAACCTTAAATTTCACTACTTTTATATATACCAATTAAACATAAAGTACTAATTGTTGTGATTTTTTATTTTTATTTATGTTTTTCAACTAACGTTGTATATATTTTAAAATCATCATGTCTGTTAATTTTCATAAAAATTAACTAACGAACGAGTATTTTTTTTGCTTAAAAAATAATCAATGAAAGTGTTTCGAGTTTTTTTCTTAAACGTTTAATTAAATTAAATAACATCATTTTTTTTTCACGTTATCCAAGCTATCTGCAAATACCTGCTTTTAAAATTTTAACTTAATTCAGTATAGATTAAAAAAATATATCGTTTCTAGTATGAGTACAAAATAATTTTTATTCATTGCTAATATAACACTACTAAAAAAAATTGTTAAAACTCAACAAACTTCGTCGTCAATAATTTTTTAAGAAAGAATATTTTCCACACAAAAATACAAAGATGTTCAAAAAAAATTATTTTTTAAAAAATTGATGTTCATTCGCTATTTTCTTTTTTAATAAAAACAAACGTATAATCATCGACTTGCAAAACTGCATTTGAACAACATAAATTAAATAAAAAATCATAAAATTACATTTTGTATCTAAATGATACATAAAAAATAAAGCTAGAAGGTTAAAATGAAACATGACCAAGATAAAGCGTCAAAACGAAAAAAATAAGGACAATTAAAATAACTATCTATGTATTCAATCATTTAAAAACTCATATAATATATAAATAATTAAATTTATATACTCCTTCTATCTCATTTTACGCAATACTCTTTCTTTTTTGATTTGTCCAAAAAGAATGTAATTCTCATTTTACTCTTAATAAATTATTTTCAATCACACAAATATTTAAGAATTATTTTAGGTCACAAATTTTAAAAATATTTTTTTTTCTTAAACCCCATAACAAATCAAAAAGACAAAAAAAGTAACTAATTTTTATATACAATAATATATAAATTCATTCCTAACTAATTTTTATATTACTAAGAATTACTTAATTCCAAACCTCCATCAAACCACATCTAACAGCTTATACAGGGATCACAAGTTCAAATAAGTATTACTATAAAAAATAAAATGAAACAAAGAGATCACTATATTCAACTACTACTATAAATTCACGAACCAAATCAAATATTTTTCACACAACTAGTAGTAAGAGGAGAAGAAGCCAAGGAAAAAAAAAATGAAGAATAAAATTGTTTCTTCAAAATTAATGCTGCTTCTTCTTCTTCTTCTTCTTCTTCCATTAATGAGCTGCCATGGAAGCTACCTTGACTATGCAGACGCATTAACAAAATCCATTCTCTTCTTCGAAGGACAACGCTCCGGCTATTTACCGCAGGACCAGAGAATGAACTGGCGAGGACATTCCGGTTTGAGCGATGGATGGACGGTGAACGTCGATTTGACCGGCGGGTACTATGACGCCGGCGATAATGTGAAGTTTAATTTTCCGATGGCGTTTACGACGACGTTGCTTGCGTGGAGCGTAATTGAATTTGGGGGAAATATGCCGCCAGCTGAATTACGGAATGCTTTAGTCGCTATCCGTTGGTCCACTGATTATCTCCTCAAAACTGTTTCTCAGCCCAATCGCATTTTCGTCCAGGTTGGTTATTCATCCTTTTTTTTTTTCCAATTTCCTTTTGATGTGACTAAATTAAATTAAGTTGTTCCCTCGTTTTAAAAATGATGTCTTAAGACCCGTAAGATATAAGATATTTTGATACATTTAACATAATTTTAATTTATAATTACAAGATTAAATTTTTTTTTATTTTGTTAAATTCTACGTCAAGTCAAACTTGATAAAATAAATTTAAAATAAAGGGAGTGTTAAATTTTTTTACCTTATTTATGCTCTGTTTCTACTGGAATTTGTGGCTTTTTTTTTGCACGTAAAATTATTTCTCCTCTGTTTTTATCATTTTGTGGCTATAAACTTATAATGACATTTTGTGGCGGTAAAAATATGACATTAGTCAAAAGAGAATTTACAATTTGTTTAGAAATATGAAATTGTCATAATTTTAAATATAAAATATTTTTTAAAAAAAAAAAGTAAATGTGTTACTTATTTTTTATATTTTCTTCACAAAAATTATTATGTTAAAATTTTATTTTTGATTAACTAACCATAAAAAAAATTTCTAAAAAATATATAAGTTGAAACAAGTGGACTGCATACGTCGCTCAGAGACACCGATTAACTCAATAAGTGGTTTAAAGAGCTCAATAAAGAGCTAGACAGTGGTGGTGTGTGTGAGCAACTCGTTTTACTCTCTCTGTTTTTATTTGCTTATTTATTTTAACTATCTTAAAATAAAAATGTATAAAATACACTAAAGTGCTCTATAATTTTATGATCTTAGCTATATCACGTGTATATTAAATTAAAAAATTATCATTAAAAAAGATAAAGAAAAATAACTTACTATCATATTTTTAAAAAGAATTCTTGAACATTAATCTCTCATGACTTTTTTAAACTTTATTAATGGTTAGATCACACTTTTGACACTCTGAGCTGATGAATACTAGTATATGAGTGAAACTCATTTTTAATTTTCAATGATTTGGTGGGGAAAAAAAGACCTGATTTGCTTAAGAATCGGTTGGATATATAAAGGAATCTTGCAGTGGCAGGTTAAGTGGTTCTGATAAAGAGTAACATGTGATGGGTTGGTTGAAATGGATGTGTTTGTTGCTTTCTCTTTTGGGCCATACGGCGCTAAGTTTTGGTTTCAACAAAATTTACCATTGACACACTGCACTTCAACTTCCTATACAACATTTTGCTTTCTCTGATTCACCAGATGAACTTACCTTTTCTATGTAAAAATAAAAATGGAGCTAAATGGATATACTTCCTTTCTTTTGTTTCTAAATAAGTGTCATTTTACTACTCTTCTGTTTCATTTTTAGAGTTAAATTATGTAAACTTTAACTAACGTTTTAAGATATATTTATATTAATATAAAAAGAAATTACAATCAATAATGCTTTTTTAATATAGTTTTTGAATATTAAAATTTTTATTTTAAAATATCAAATTAATTTAATCTAATTTAACTTTAAAAATTAGTTAAATTAATTTTCGAAAAGCACAACATGACAACTAAAATGGGAGGGTGAAAGTAAGTGAATTTTATCCCAAAATATATGTCATCTTAGAATTTTAACACAAATTTATATGTTTTTTCAGTTATATCTTTTTAGTGCACTTCTTAATAGTTTTTAATTTATTAAACAGGAATAGTTTAATAGAGTATATGTTATTTTTATTGATTTCTTAATTAACAGACATGCTTAGACTGAAATGGTTTTAGTCCTATATAAATCTCAACCTTATTGCGTGAAACTTCTGTCTCTTTAATTTTGCAAATACTAGTTCTATTCTTTTTGGGGGTTAATTTTGTCCTTTGGATATTTGCATACGCAATAAAACAGAATTACTGGCATAATTCAGGGGTATATTTAGCATATCTTGTGTGAGTTTAGATAAAATTCAATATTTTTTATGTAGATATATTTAGAAAAATAAATAGAAACTCATCAATTTTATATTTTGAAACTTTCTCTATGCACAATCATGTTGGTCATCTGGTTAGGATCTTTGGGGTCGTTTGGTTGGGATTAACTATCCCTTGATAAATAATTTCATCGTGCATGTGGGAGAATTTAACTTATCATTAAGATATAAATGACGGGATTAATAATCTCATGACTATCTCATATTTCCAACCAAATATCGTAATATAATTTATCTTGAAATTAATAGACTTGATACTCATGCCTCACAAATTTATGATATTATTACCCAAGTTAGTTCCCACTAGAAAGAATTGATATCTTCTAAAGATGTGGTTAAGTCACATAGAAACCGAATTTATGTCTTTATTTTTTGTCTCAAACAAAATTAGCTCTAATTTTGTTCATAGTATAGGTTTTAGTATGGAGCTATATATAGGTATAACTTGCGTTTCTCCAAGCACGCTTCCTTGTTTTCAATATACTGATTCAACTAAAAATAATCAGTGGACCCATAATTCTCTTGGTCCAAGATTAATTGTGCCCTTTTTGCTATCTTTTTTACTCCCCCTATAAGTTTTCTCACTTTACTCTTGTGGCCACGTTTTAGCCTTTCAAATATGACACCAACGATACGATATTTATGTAACTTTATATTTCTAAAAATATAGTCCTAATAGAGGGACTAAAATCACACATTTTAATTCATTGAAAGTTAAATATTTAGATCCATAAACAACAAGGACTAAAACCAAAATTTATAAATAATTGAAGGTCTCAAATCAGCTAAAAAAACAAAGAAACAAGTTTCTCATCATCTCATGTGATACTTTATTTCTTTTGGATAGAAAAAAGTAAATGGGGCATTACTAGCCATAACTTTTGGTAGCTGACCTGACATATTAACTTTTTTTGGTATACTGATGTTGTTAGGTGGGTGATCCAGTACTAGACCATAACTGTTGGGAAAGGCCAGAAGATATGGACACTGCTAGGACAGTGTACACAGTGGATGCCCCGAATCCGGCATCCGATGTGGCCGGAGAGACTGCAGCTGCTCTGGCAGCTGCATCTATAGCATTCCGGCCATCGGATCCTGGATATGCGGAGACACTTTTGAGAACATCCACAAGGGTGTTTGATTTTGCAGATAAGAACCGTGGAGCTTACAGTGATAATCTCAATATTAGAGATGGAGTCTGTCCATATTATTGTGATTTTGATGGATATCAGGCAAGCATTCTTTTCCTACAAATTTAATTAACTAACTCATTAGTTTTTTACCTAACATAAACACTTCCTCCGTCCCATTTTAATTAAATTTAAAAAACATTTAAAAAAAATTCAATTAATTTGAGATGGAGAGAGTAATTATTTACAACTGTATATTTATAGTAATGTTCAATCTCTTTAAGAAAAATCTAATAAAAAGGGTAACTTAGTAAATTACATTATACATTCATTGTTTTTCTTAAAAGACTGAAATGGACTAAAGCAACATTTATTTTAGAACGAAGAATTTTTTGTTTTTTTATTTTGTAAAAGCTGTACTTAATTTTATGATTTTCACCGACAAAAAGAATACGAGTATAATTAAAGTAGGGAATACCATACCCTCCGAATTAAATTTTTGTGACGTGCATTTGGGTTAGTATTACTTTGTTATTCTTAAAGTTTGTTTGACATTGCTATTAAGAATTTTGCTTATTTTTACTTTTTAGAAGTATTTTTTGGAAAATAGTTTTTTAAGAAAAGTGCTTAGAGGAAAAAGGAATTTGTACGGGGGAAATTACATACATTTTTTTTAGTTCAAATTTATTTAATTATTTAAAATAGTTCCTTCATCGATCACCTAAAAACCAAAAAAAAGAAGAATAAAAACGAAAAAGGAGAAAAAAGAGGGAAAAAAAGGGAGATAAAGTTACTGAAAAATAAAGAAAAAAAAATTAAAAACGAAAAAGACAAAGAGGCCGAATGACCATTTCAAAAGGAAAAAAAGAATATAGAGAGAGAGAAAATGCTGGAGAAAAAGAAATAGCCAAAAAAATTATTTTAAGTAATTAAATAAATTTGGGCTAAAAAAATGTAAAGAAAAGTTATGGTCTAACAGCCTATGTAATTTTTCCTTTTACTTACTAATTGGCCAAACACCTTAATTTTCAAAAAAAAAAAAAATCTAAGATAAATCTAGAGTTAATTCACATGAACTAAGGAATTTACAAAGATTACCTCTTAATTAATTAGTTTGATATTCATTGGTATATTTGTTACCATGTTAGAAGGATTTTGGTCCATATACTTTAATAATTTTCCGGAATCGTTTATTTGATCTCTATTTCCTTAATTTATGTGTTTTATTTTTCTTTCAACTATTGTTTTATATCTTTTTTATTCTAATTTTTTTTCGACAGGTTTAAATGGTACGTCTTACATATTTTTAGTTTAAAATCGTAAAATTTAAAAATCTTTTTTATTTAAAAAATCAGACAAACAAATTGAAGTAAAGAAAATAGTATCATTGTATGAAACTAATATTTGTTCGTTGTGCATTGAACACACTTAGCCTATCCTTATTTTTTAGACATGATTTTGAAAATGTTTGAATAATAATGGTTAGGATGAATTGTTGTGGGGAGCAGCGTGGCTAAGGAGGGCTACTCAAGGGGACAATTATCTAAGTTACATTCAAGAAAATCGGCAGACACTTGGGGCGGATGACAATATTGATGAATTTGGATGGGAAAATAAGCACGCAGGCCTTAATGTTCTTGTCTCTAAGGTCAGATTCATTCACTTAAAAAATAACTTGTCACCTATTTAAAAATGAGACACTCGTCGTCGATATCCCTCATTGGAGATTAATAATGCAGGAAGTATTTGACGGGAGCATGTATTCCCTCCAATCTTATAAGTCATCAGCAGATAGCTTCATGTGTACATTAATCCCAGAATCTCCATCTTCCCATATACAATACTCTCCTGGTGGCCTAATTTACAAGCCTGGTGGAAGCAATTTACAACATGCCACAACAATTACATTCCTATTACTAGTCTACGCAAATTACTTAGAAAAATCATCACAAATCTTGAACTGTGGCACTGTCAGTGTTAGTCCATCCATGCTTCGAAAAATTGGTAAGAGGCAAGTTGATTACATTCTAGGAGAAAATCCTAAAGGAATGTCATACATGGTTGGTTATAGTTATTACTATCCTCAAAAAATTCATCATCGTGGTTCAACCCTTCCATCGATCAAAGATCATCCACAGTTCATCGCGTGCAGGGAGGGCTCTGTTTATTTTAACTCAACTCAGCCAAATCCTAATGTTTTAGTTGGTGCAATTGTTGGTGGTCCTGGAGAAGATGATGCTTATGATGATAACAGGGATGAATTTCGCAAATCCGAGCCAACGACCTATATTAATGCACCATTTGTTGGTGCACTTGCTTATTTTGCAGCTAATCCTAACATTAATTAGTTAACTAATTAGATGATCATCAGACCAAAATTCTGGTGATGATGAATTGTGTATATATAGTCTCTCATCTTGCACATGCAAAGAAGGAAGAGGCTTTTTAATTTGGATTTTATATGATGTGAGAATGTGTAGTCACAATACCTTATTGTGACTTTTATAGAGAGTGAGCATTATTACTAAGTTGTTCAAGTTTTTAACATGTAAAGATCTTACATGTTGCTTATTTTGGGAAAGAATGTAAAGGAGCATTCTGTAGTCGTGAATTAATGTTGTCATTTTGATGAATGTAAGGGTATTTGTAATTGAAATAGTTGGATTCTCTTTCTTTTTCAATCAACTTCATTTTTGCTAGCTGACTATACTAAATAAATTTTTGTTGTCCATCCCTAATCTTGCGTATGTCATTCACACACTTTTCTACATGCACGCACGGAATTGAAATTAAAAAAGTAATTGAATCAAGTGTTTGTTACAAAGGCCACTCTTTGGAAACTCCATTAAAACATTTGAACATTTATAAATCATATTAGATGCAAAGCCCCGTGTCAATAAGGGCCTAATAAATCATACTAAAAGTGATCTTCTAATTTATGTTACATATGTTTTTAGTTGATTGTTAAAAAAAAGGACACATTTTGTTATTGCATATGAAATCAAATTATCAACGGAAAAACATATGAAAATACCTTTAAAGCATAAATATTAAAATTTCAAAAAGACCCTCAACATGAAGTAAACACGTTAATAAAGAGATATAAAATTTTAAAATATCCTCAATATAAAGTAGATGCGATGAAAAAGAGGTGGTTACTTCTAACCTCTTATTAGTATTGATGATCTCATCTAAATTCTCTCTTTGAAAGATTTCATGTCAATTTGCAATTTTCTTTTTTAGTATTTGGTCAAAAGGAAAAGTATGAGATACAAGAAGCAAGATAGAGAAATCACACACATTAAATGGCAGGCATGGAGCAGATAGAGTCATGGGCATCCATTTTTATATGTTTGGTGAACAAATTTTCATCCACATTAAACTACTCATGATTTAAAAGTGACAAATTGTGAAATTGATACATGTTTAATTCTATTTTTTTTCCTTTTTTTTTTAATGGTATTCTTCTAGTTTAATTTAAAAAAATAATCTATTTAAAAGAACTCTTTGATTTTTAAATTTTTCACCCAACCATTACGACACACTTTAAGTCTCTTATAACCATGAAAATATTATAACACTATGTTTCAAGAATATTTTTGTATGTATCAAAAGAATTTGTTCTTTTTTTTTCTTTCATAAATTCTACATTTAGTTGTATTCTATATCAAAATATCCAACAAGCATCACTATAGAGACCTTGGCTCATGTCCCGGCAACGAAGATACAAGTGGTCATTGCAATTTCAATCTATAGTTACGATGCTATATCTTGTCTGGAATGAACTAGGATCATGCTCAAATGACTTGAACATGAATATAATTTTAAATCGTAATCAAAACTGTCTCTATTAAACTGAATCTGATTAGATTCAAACAATCACATATTATTTTTTGATATATCCGATTGTCTAATCAATATTTTGACCAACACACTCCTAAATCACATGTTCATTGTGCATGCATATAATAATTTACTACTCTTTCCACCAGAGAATTTTATGATATATTACATGACTTCGCTATATTTTATGAATTACAATAGTTCAAGAAGTTCAACTCATATATTCATTTTGTGATTTATTACAAAATTATTTTAATTATATGCCCATTCTTGCAAAATATACCATATCGTCGTCGTACAGAGTTATAAGCGCATATGTGTTTAAAAAGATAAATTAGTACATATAAACTCTCATCAATCTTATTATGCAATACACATCTTATACTATGTCAACCATATACTTACTATGATGAGTGGAATTGGTAAATACTAACATAAGATATCATAAGAAAAGCACATGTTCTTAGAAAAAGGAAAATTTTCTAATACTTATTGTTTTCAATGGATTGCAAATAACAGATCCGTTGTAGTCTAGTTGGTTAGGATACTCGGCTCTCACCCGAGAGACCCGGGTTCAAGTCCCGGCAACGGAAGTTTTTTTCCAAAATCCCTCTATTCAAAGGCCCAAATTCTTACTACTTTACCTCAAAATCCCTCTATTCTTACTTTTCACCTCAATCTGAAACATAGATTGAATCGCTTTTATTGCTTCTTTTTTATTTTGTTTGCCTCTTCTTTCTTCGAGAGAGACGAAACGGTGGGCGGTGGCCATATAAACAAACGTATTCGTTTGGGGCTTTCTAGGTTTGCGCTTTACACATTTTTGAACTGATAAATTAAGGTACCTTCCCATTTTTGAACTGATAAATTAAGTTCAAGCTTTGAAGTTTGGTTTTCATGAAATCGTTTCAACTCTTTCAACCCATTTGACATTTTTGCTGCTATATAAAGTGACGCGATTTACTGACTGTTATTCGTCTTGGTTTCAGCTTTTGTTATATTCCTTTGAAAACTTGATTGATTCGGTTAGCTTAGATTATAACCAATAACTTATACGAGGAACTATTGAACTCAATTTTTTGAGTATAAAAAACACATGCTTGTTTACCTGATATGAGATTCTAAATTTTGTTAGAAGAACAATGCATGATTGATGGATGAGACTTAACTATTTGCGGAATGTCTCTGATTTGGAACATGTGATAAGTATTCACTGTTTCATTAGGTCTCAGGTTCAAATTCGAGCAGAGACAATAACGTTAGGTGTTTTCTTCTCATCTGTCTTAATCTTGGTGGGTATGGGTAGAGTTATGTGGTACCTGGTGCTGATGGGAGGTGGATACCCGAAGATGTCAAAGAGGTCTTAGGTACAAATTTTTTGCAGAGCCAAAAGTATTAGGTATTTCTTTTTCCCAATCTTGGTGGACAGATTACCTGGTGATTGTTGTTGCTAGTGGAAGATGGCAGGTATCTGGACAGCATGATTATTAAAAAAGAAGCACCGACTGTTTCATCGGTACATGATAAATTGGATGACTATAGGGGAATATGAAAAGGATTGGATGGTTTAGCATTTTGCAAGTACTTCTTATCTCGTGTAAAAAACCTCTGCTTATTCATTCCAAAGTTGATATGAAAGAAAATTGTTAAGTTTGGATCAAGTTATTTTCACCTTTTTTCTGTGTGCGAGAGAGGCTTGAGGTAGGCAGAAGTGGAAAGGAAGGCCCAGTAAGGATGCAAGGTAGGAGCTGTAGCAATGAGCTGGTACTGAATTCGTGTTGTGCAGAAACTTTACGGATTAAAAGTTATACATTTAAATATTACTCATCATAGAATTGCATCCTTGAGGAATAGTCACATATGACTGGTTTCTATATGTTAAGGGCCTGTTTGATTACTCTGCTTATTGTCTCTGAATTTCAAATAACTTATGTTACCAATTAAAAAAATCAAATGACATACCTAGTTATAAGATGTTTTAGCACTGATGTTATAGTATATGCAAATGTAGTGATTACTTTTTGTCATTTCCAATGATGTTTGTTGGTTATGTCTGCTGCACCAGCAGTGGTTCTGTCTACGGATTCCATTGAGTACCCCGAGACCTTACATGATGAGTGACTCTTTCATTTGAATGAAATTTGCTTCTCTCTTTCCATATGGTCGAGTAGGATGTAAATTATTGAATCCTCCTTCCCTTGATACTTCTGTATCTTTAATCCTGGCGTATCTCTTAGCAGTGACACTCATACCAAGCGTTTTAACTGATTCCATTAATTATAGGCAGTACTAGTCTGCCACAACAGCTGAAGATATTCATCTGTCTCTTTCTTCTTGGTATTATAATTGTTTAGGTTTGATCCCGAGATTTCCCTTGTTGTGAATCGTTGATGCAAGTAACCCACTTTTTGCCATCTTCTTGTCATTGAAAAAACCTCAGTTTCATGACAGTTGAAACCGTTCTATTGTCGTTTTATTTTAATTACTTGTGCTTGGAGTCATACACTGCAAATGTATAGAGGTCCTGAGATAGAACCCCACTTGCCCCAACAAAGAAAGAGGCTTCTTAGATGCTAGTCTATACTCTATATGATGTTTGCTTAGTTAAGTTAGTTAGACATACTGTATTATGTCAAGAACTAATGAATTATTTGAAATTGATCTGAATCAGAAGAATTGGTATTTTTATGATGAGGGGATGTTATCTTTGATCCTATTATCATAAAATGTTTGTTGATGGTTCATGAAGGCTTTGCGTATGTACATTCTGTTTCAGGGAGGTTGCTAAGGAATATGACTGAACTTCTCTCCAAGGCCATGGCCATGGCCATGGCTGTTGATGATGACATGAAAAATGACAGTGTTTCTCCGGTTGACCTCAATTATATAGACAGCAACGAGAGTGGAGATGTGCTTTCAGCTGAGGATGTAGCATGGGCTGACTCATGCCTCATTAGTGATCCTGCTATATTGGACCACAGCATGGATTCTTTGAAACATGTCTTACTGGACACTTTTCCTTCCGAAACAATCTTTTCTGCAGTGATGAGGGATGACGCTCCTCAAGACTCTCGTATTTTCCCCGCTATGGAAGAGACAGGAATTTCAGGGATTATAGATGACATGATTTATGATTTTTCTCCAACCAATGAACAGGAAGGGGACACTACTCGTCATCTGATTAATAACAAAGGTACAGATACTATTTGGTCCAGAATTAACTCAGAAAATGTTTTTTCCCCCACCTACAACGAGGACGCGAGATTAGTTGAAGCCTCCGATTCTGAAGTAGATTCAGAGTTTCCAACATTTGTTGAGGAAAATTTGGATGACTACATATTCAAGATCTGGGAACTTGACATTCCCGATGAGGAAGATGAACTTGTTAAACAGCTCAAGAAAGCCGTTGCAGGAAGCTTTGTGAACTCCACCCCTCCAGCTTCTGAAAATCTTGAAGTACTGGTCGAAAAGTTGCTTGATGATGTCATTTCTGGCCTCGATGACCTGTCGCTGAATCCAACTAAGTAAGTTATGTTGCAAATCCAAATTCTGGTCAGGAGCATACTGCTTTAGATGCAAAGCTCGAGGGTCGCATGTCTGTGCATGGTCCAGGAAGGAAAGACAGACATATACGCTCACAGATAAATTAAGCAGATGTTGTTCTGTGTTTTAGTTACAACCCCTGTTTAGCTTTTGATTGTTAAGTAGCAATTAGTTAAAGAAAACAGGCTTTTGGCCTTGTATATGGTACAGATTACTTAGGTAATGTTGTCCTTCCTTTGGACTGAATCTGTTAGCTGATGCAAGAGATTGGATTTTAGCTTGGTGCTTGAAAATTGTTCTGAGTTATTCTTTAAGACGTGAGACAGAAAGTAGTGAAGAATTTTCCGCAATGGGCGAAAGCTCGTCTCTATAAAGTAGTTTGATATATTTTTCATTGACATATTTAGCTCACAGGACTGGCGGTGATAAATTTTATATAGTAGTCTGAGAAAAGATCATTTGTTCATATGCCTCGGTGTACATAGCCTTTTGTGGGGACTCACATTGAAATTGTTGAATACTTGGTGTAAGGTTGGCACAATTAGTCTAAAAATATAAATAATTAGTTCAGAATTTTATGGGTTAGGCATTGACAGATACTAAACTTAAAAAATTTAAAAAAAATAACCCTCATTGTATAGGTATATATAGTCTATATTTAGTATACAACTCATGTATAAGTAATTACATTGTATAATAGTGTGTATATTTTCTATAACTTTTGACAAACTATATTGTATAGTCATGTATAGTTTTGATGATTGGGGCTATTTTTTATATAAATAAAATATGAGCTATTTGTTTGTTTAACTTTTTACTTTTTTTTATATGTATGTAATTTCTCCTAAATTAAATTGGGTCAGTCTCAACAATTTAAGTCTTATTGAGCCCAGTATAATCTTCAATTTTAATTCGTTTTAAGACTCTTCATTTACATTGGTGTAACACCTAGTATTAATTATCCATTTGTAACTTATTTTTAAAAGAATTTCTTGAGTTGAAATTGAAATTTTGGTAATAAAAGGTAAATAACAATATGTTAATATTATTGAGATTAAGCGGGTCAAATTGGGCGACCCAACTCGATTTTTAGCCTATTTAAGTCTAAAGTAAACCGCACATGACTCAACTCGATTTCTATTTCAATCCATGTTAATATCTCTAGTTTAAATTCAACCCGTCCTTTGACACGGTTAACTTGGTGAGAAAGCGGGAAGTATGTAGTGGAATAGTCATGGAATAAATGAGGTGCATGCAAATAATTTTGGACACTATCGTTATTAGAAAAAAGAATTGTTAAATATCTGAAAGTCATTGTCAAACCCAATCCGGGAACTGAACCATGACCACTGATCACCTTGGGATAACCAAAACAAACAGGGAAAATGTAACCAAGCCACTCAAGGTAGGATTGCTAATCAGAGCCTCACGTTTGTCTACCATTACAATAATTCCATCTAAATCAACCACCACTTGTACAATGTGTCAAGTAGACAAACTAATCAATATTACATGGCAAACACTCATTGGTTGGCTCATAACAACCTCAAATGATACATCTTAGCACAGTTATAAATTTTGGCACTTTGCTTAAGAAATTTGTGTGGCAAAGATTGACATTGAGGAGAAAGTTTGCTGAGAGATAAGCAACTTTGTTGTAGAGAAGCCAAACAAAGAAAAAATGGCCTCAGCATCTCTACTAAAGTCATCCCCAGTTCTTGACAAATCTGAATTTATTAAGGGGCAAAGCCTTCGTCAGCCTTCCATCTCAGTGGTCCGTTGCCACCCCACCAATGCTACTTCTCTCACTATCCGCTCCTCCTATGCTGATGAGCTTGTTAAAACCGCCGTAAGTTTTAACTTGGCAAGTTTATGTTTTGCGCACCGTCAGTATAAGGATTGTTTTACACTATCAGTATGTAGTTCTCCATGTCATGCCTTACTAATTAACCTGAAAAATAGAGTAATATATCTGATGAATAGTTCATTTTATATTTTATATTTTCAGTATCTTGCGCAGACCAATAAATAGACCTGAGAGTTAATAGGAAACTGAAATAACTAGCTGTAGTAAGCATGGAAAGGATAAATGCCATCCCTTCTAATTCAGCTCACAGATACAACGCCTTCGATAATAAACAAATTCTTTACGTTGTGTTCTGTACACTGATAGTAAAAATATGTATATGAAAACCTTGAAAAGTAGTATACTAGTATAAATATCAATCCTGAACCCATGAAGTTTATTAATGTTGGATTCGTCTTTGAATTTAAAATAGCAATCTTAAAATGGAATAAGGCTTTAACAATGAAGTGTTTGTTATGTGTAGAAAACCATTGCATCACCAGGACGTGGAATTTTGGCTATGGATGAGTCAAATGCTACTTGTGGAAAGCGTTTGGCTTCCATTGGTTTGGAAAACACTGAGGCTAACCGCCAAGCTTACCGTACCTTGCTGGTTTCAGCTCCAGGCCTTGGACAGTACATCTCCGGTGCTATTCTTTTTGAGGAGACTCTCTACCAGTCTACCGTTGAAGGACGCAAAATAGTTGATGTTCTTATTGAGCAAAACATTGTTCCTGGTATCAAAGTTGACAAGGTATGTTAACCTGCACCGACAACTTGAAAAGGGACAATAGTAAAGAGTTAATGATGCCTGTGAAAAATATAGTGAACTTTCAGTAACTTTAATTTTGTATTTTATTGGTCTGAGCTGGACTAAAATGGAATGATATGGTCAATGACGATTGATATAGCTGACCCCAACTTGTTGTAGTTGTGGTAACAATAGAAGAGGAAAAGACAGGTTTATATATGAACCGAGACCATGCTATAGGGTGTTCAAACGTCAGTTATAGATGGACTGAAATGAGATTTCTGTCAATCTCCTAATCATTATATCTGTTCACAGGGTTTGGTTCCCCTTGCTGGTTCAAATGATGAGTCATGGTGTCAAGGTCTTGACGGACTTGCCTCCCGCTCTGCTGCATACTACCAACAGGGAGCACGCTTCGCCAAATGGTACATTCAAAGTCCTAATTCACTTTGTTATTGTCCCATAATACACACAACGGAAGAAGAAAAAGTCTATATGGACAATACCAATTAATTGAAAATAGCTCTTTCAAAGGGTCTTTTCATCATGTTAGAAGTTTATATGATCGTCTATCCTTATTTTGCACAATATTGGCATGAGATGAATTTAAATAGAGCGACAAATTAGTGAGGATTCATATAGCTCACCCCATCTTACATGAGATTGAAGCTTCTTGTTGTGATGATTTTGTTATGTTTTAAGATTGTATGATATATATGGTACCTTGCAGGCGTACCGTGGTGAGCATTCCTAACGGACCATCTGCATTGGCTGTGAAGGAAGCAGCATGGGGCTTGGCTCGCTATGCTGCCATTTCTCAGGACAATGGCTTGGTCCCAATTGTGGAGCCAGAGATCTTGTTGGACGGAGAACATGGCATTGACAGGACTTTTGAGGTAGCACAGAAGGTCTGGGCTGAAGTCTTCTTTTACTTGGCTGAAAACAATGTCATGTTTGAGGGTATCCTCTTGAAGCCAAGCATGGTTACTCCTGGTGCTGAATGCAAAGACAGGGCCTCTCCTCAGAAGGTCGCGGACTATACTCTCAGTCTCCTCAAGAGGAGGATTCCCCCAGCTGTGCCTGGAATCATGGCAAGTCTCTCTCTGTTTCATTTTATATGCAAGTGTTTAGAAAAAAATATTTTGATACATATGAAAAGTACCCTTAAAGCTTTGGTCTTGAACATTCTAACAGGCTCTAAAAGCATGTCATCAAGGGTAAAATAGGAAGTTTACATACTTTACTTTTCGAACATATGGAATATGAACTGTCAGTCCATTTCTTGTGGTAGATGAATAAATGTATTACATAACTTATACTAATTGATTCAATATTGTTGGTCTGTGAAACAGTTCTTGTCTGGTGGGCAATCAGAAGTTGAGGCTACTTTGAACTTGAATGCCATGAACCAAGCTCCAAACCCATGGCACGTGTCATTCTCTTACGCGAGGGCTCTTCAGAACACTTGCTTGAAGACATGGGGAGGACAGCCTGAGAATGTGAAGGCTGCTCAGGATACTTTACTTGTTAGGGCCAAAGCCAACTCTCTTGCTCAGCTTGGAAAATACACTGGCGAGGGTGAATCAGATGAAGCAAAAGAAGGAATGTTTGTAAAGGGCTATGTCTACTAAGTTAGTGGCTCTTGAGTCTTGAAAAAGAGGGGGAAAAAAAGATTATGAGCTGAATGGTTTATAGTGAAGCAAAGAAATGATGAATTATCTCAATACTATGAGTTGTGCAATTAGTAAAGCCATAGAGAAGAGTATTTTTGTTTATTTGATTACCTGTACTTCTTTTAACAACTTTAATAAACTTTCTTGCTGATTGAGAATAGTTTAGTGTTGCTTAATGAAATTATAAACCAGCTCTTTGTTTTATTATGCATATTGAACAATGAAAATTACTTATTGTGAGCATATGGTTTTCAAAAAAGCATTAGTTGTTTACAGTAGCTCCTATTTTTTTATTATATCCTTGGAGACTACATATATCTTGCTCCCCTGAACTGCAAAATATATGTGTATATATAATTACTACACAACAACAATTACTATGACTAAATCCTACCAAAGTTGGAATCGATTATGTGAATCTGTCACTTTGTTTAAGATCAATATCTAAGATTATATAAAACAGAAACAGTAAGTTTTCTGTATTTTCTACTAATATATATATATATATATATATATATATATGTCTTCACAACTGTTTGGGAGAAAATATCCATATCTGAACTAATAACAACTTTTAAGTACATTTTGAAAATCTAGCATGATGGGCAAAACTTCATCTTAGAGGAACTTAAATGGAGAAATACTGAAGAGAGAAGCTTCATATACTTGGAACTTGGAAGCCATTAACCAAATATGCAGTAATTGTTTTCTTCATTCTTTGCTAGGATGATCATTATGGATCATTTAAAAAACACCACCTATAGTCGTTAATATAACCTCAGGAGAACCACGCCCCAAAAGTTAGGAATTGAGATGGGACAGGCCAACACTATATAAGCCCCACATCACTCCCCATTTAACCGATACGGATCTGTAGTCTCATTCCTTGCAGTAATATCATAACAGTCACACCCAAGAAGTGTGATATAGACAACCTACCCTACTACAAATATTAATGGTTGCTTTCACAGCTCGAGCTCGTTGCCTATAGGTTACACAATGACGGCTATATCATTGCTTCAAGATCAATAATGATTAGAAGGAAATATTGTAGACCTCCTCACTTTTGAGGCAGAACCCCAAGAAATCTGAAAATAGGTGCATACTGGCATCTGGAACCCACTGACCTGATATGTTGCACTTATTACAGGAAAAAGCACTCCCTATCAAAGAATGCTTCCATTTCAAGGGCTTAAACTTGAAACCTTTGGTTAAAGAAACTGCAAGATCACCCAGATGGTCATCCAAGCATAGAAATGGCTAAATCCAGTCCTGGAAATGCCAGTCATAAGATTCCAGAGCACTCTGCTGGGTGGTACTGGACATAACATGTTTGGTACTGGGATTTACACCCCCAATAGTTTGTGCCAACCTTGAATGATCATAAAGTTTAACAAAAGGATTCAAACCAGATGAGAGTAGAATTGTAATTGTGGAAACTTGATGGATAGAAACGACAATTAAACGAATGTCACTGGTATACAGTGTATCAGTTCATCATGAATCTGTAAAGATTTTTTTTTCTCATTACTGATTACAGGAAATTACAAAGGCAAATGTGGTGATTGCAGCCTTATCCTCTCTCCAAAGCGAGAAGGCAGGATTTCTTTCTGATCCTCTTCTCGATTCTCGAAGTATATGCATGAAGTGGTTGAATAATGAACTTCAGCAAGCTCTTCACTCAAGAGATACCTCAACTTGATCCCGGCTAGTTCAAAAGCTTCTCTGAAAGCTTTGACATAACATAGAACTCAGCTAGGGCCGGCAACTCCAATTCATAATTCAAGTTTGAAATTTGGAATGACAGCAGCAATCTCACATCTGCACTTCAAAAATGGAAAGGATAAGCATGTAAAGGACATAGAAAGTCCATGCTTACAAGCCTTATAAACTGAAAAGTATTTGTCAAGTACAATTCCACGAGTTCAACTTAAACATACTTCAACAAGATAAGTTTCTCTTGGCTATGACATTACATACATAGTCAAAGCAAACGTATTGCACATTGTGAACACGAGCGCTGCAAAATTGACCATGAACATTGTACAATTGAACAACAAAAATTCTATTATCAAGCTAAATATCTTACTGAAATGTTACATTTTGAAGTATATATTCGGTACCCAATTCAAGATGAAAAGCTAGCACTCGGTTCATTATCTTAGTGCTTTCAAAAGTTGTTTTTTTTGCAAATATATTAGGGGTCGTTTGTAGGGTGTATAAAAATAGTGTTGAATAGAGTGTATTAGTAAATGTTAATATTATGTTGTCATTAGTTATGTTAAGATTATTTCTTATGCACCGGTTGGTTTGATGTATTAAAAATAACATGCATTGCATAACTTCTAAAAATAATTGTTTGTTTACAAAAATACTCTCCGCAAAATATGGTGAAAACGATGTGAAAAAGGTTTTGAGGGGCAATTATGTCTTTAACCCCATTAATCCATGCATTAAAAATCCTTGTATTGCTAATACCATGGTAAGCATGTATTAGTTATACATAGCATTTCTGCTAATGCATCCTACCAAATGATCTGTAACTGGCAACACGATAAAATTTATTAAGGTAAAGTGACTATTCATTCTCATCAACATCATATGTCAATATATATGAAATGACAGCAATGGCAACTAACAAAGAAAGAAGAATTAAGTCCTTCGTCTATAAAAGTGAAGCCTGCTTTTCCTAGTAGTTGTTCTCACAGGAAGGAGGAGAAGAATAGGGGTGACAGGGAAGACTATGGAACCCCCAGACAACCCAAATCACCCAGAAAAGGGTAAAATTGTTAGGTTTGGGTGGGTATGGGTCAAATTTAGAAAAAGACATTCTTCCAATGGTTTGGTTTTTGATTGCTACATATAACAAAAACTGTTAAAGCCAAACTGGAAGATAGGGCCAAGGAAAGGGAGAAACATGCAATTCTAGGTGCCTGCATTTCTGTCCATGCCTAGAAGATAGGGCCAAGGAAAGGGAGAAACATGCAATTCTAGGTGCCTGCATTTCTGTCCATGCCTAGAAAGAATTTCTTTATCTTACTAAAAATATCCATATGTTATCAGTTGTGCACCATCTTAGAGAAAGTACTGATTTTATTAAGTGCCTTCAATATTCATGCATGCCCAGAAAGAATTTCTATCTCTTACTAAGTATGCTATCAGCTTTCAAATATTTTTCTTGAGCCGAGGATCTATATAAAACAGCTTCTATACCTCACAAGATAGGGGTAAGGTCAGCGCATACTCTACCCTCTCCAGACCACACTTGTGGGATAACACTGGGAATGTTATTGTTGTACTAATGAACTATGCACTATGGTACCTGACGGAGTAATATCAGTTGCAGTATTTGTATATAGTGGTCAGTTGGGCTCAGTTTCCATCCCCTAAGGGCAATCAAAAGGTTTCAAAAACAACGGGTAATGGAACTTCGGTAACTATGGGATTCAAAGAAATGAGGTCTTCATACAATGTAGGTTTCACAGGTAATTATGCATTATGAGGGAGAATATGTCCCTTTGACAGTCAAGTAATCGATATTTGAAATTTGTCACAGATTCGATTCCAAGCGAAAGGTCAATTTCATCACCCAAGGATAAATATATTTGTGGCAAGGTTGGAGCATGTCAGAGGGAGTGTAACTAAGTTGTATGCACATAATTTCATAATATGATCACGACTAAAAAGTTCTATAGTTAAGGGATTTGTAGGCATATTAATTAGTGTAAGGCATCTGCTCAATTAGTATAACATAAATTGGACAACTTAATGAATTAGATCCCACTTGTGGAATTCCACTGGGTGTGTTGTTGTAATGAATTAGATATGGTACCCATAATCTAAGTTGCTAGGACTCTTCACTTTTGGTGCCGCACCCATGTCGACACGACATGGGTGTGGGATTAGTGTACGATTTGGTTAACCGGTCTTGGGTACTTTGACCAAAATCAATTGGGAAAGTCTGAAAATTTTAATGATTTCTATAATCAATACAAAAGTTAAGGTGAAATTGAAGAAAATGGAATACTTTCATATAGAAATTTCTCTGTCACTCCTTTTCCTTTAATCTCCTTCCAGGATTCTCCTTAAATTCTCCACGTAATATCTCATAATTTAGGTTTTACCACTCTATTTTGTGGTACTTTAATTATTTTTAGGCAAATCCCCACATCCGTATCCACACATTGATGCACATCCCCGTATCTTAAAAATTAGATCATGAAGGATTCGACCTCTAGATCCGCACCAGTATCGGACACCCGCACCCGAGTCCGAGCAACTTAGGTACTAAATATCCCATCATTATCAGTTGATGGTTGTCTTAAAAGAGAGAACTCAATTCTTGTACCGTTATACATAACCCATCAAAAAACAAAATGATAAATGATCCCCTTGAATGCATTAACAACTTTTTTATGTCTGTTATGTTCTGTTATTGGTTTATAAAAACCAAAACAGTTTGTTTTAAGTCTAATTCAAAACTGCCCAAGTACACTCTCCATGTATGTAGTTTATATTCGCTACCATTAAATCCATCAAAAACTGAAATAATTGGGAAGGCAATCCTCCTTCTCCCATTCCTGCTCTATTTCTCTTCCAGCTTCTCCAGAAAGGAGATATTTTGATCTCACCAATTATTCAATTTCTTCCTTGCTGAAGATGCTGGAAAGTGGATTATTCCTCTTCTTTTTGTTAAAGTTGGGAAAGTGGTTTATTCCTCTTCTTTTTGTTAAAGTTGGTACACGATCCTCATCATGTAGCTGCCTAGCAGTAGCACGGCAATCAAGAAAAATCACAGCATCTACACATCTCAGTCGAAAAGGTGTAAATGCCTCTCAAGTATCTTTCTTAATCCAGCCACCTTGAGGCTCACCTCGACGTCTTTAATACTTCTTTAGAATCTGCAATTAAGTACAGCACAGATCCTTTTGCAGAAAGTGACAATTATTCTTTCATTGCTATACTCATCCACTCTTAATGGAAAAAGGTGTCGCAACACACAAACATAAGAATGTGTGACTGGTTAGAATATTGCTTATGCGCGTCCACATTGTAATTTGTAATGGTAAAATTCATACTACTATTCAAAATACTAAGACTTTGACAAAATTGAGAGAAGGACATTGCAAAGTCAAATACATTGAGTAGAGTACAGACCTTGATCACTTCTCTGATTCTCTTTTGAAGGGTCCATCAGGAACCACGCCGAATGACTCATGATTGCTGCCACCAAGCATGTCCATTCCTTGTTCCTGCATTAAATTTCATAATTTCTGAGGACCGATAGCTGAAAAAAGGGACTGAATAATACTTCAAATTTGAGTAGGTTACCTGATTATTTGACGTTTGACCATGCATCCTTTGAGGTCTGGAATTAAGGTCAATCAACTCATTCTCCATTTTCACACTATTATTCACATTATTTTCTACTACTGCCATAGCAGTCTCCCTGTTAGTTTGGTGATTGTCTATCATAGGGAGCTTAAAGGGCTGTGCAGGCTCCCTCCTTACATCACCTTGTTCAGTAGATGGCAATCCCAGCTCATTTGAAGGGCCCAATTTATCCCCCGGAAACTACAGAAGGACATAAAAGAAGTAATAAAATAGACTCTTCCCTAAACACAGCAAGAACTTGAACCAGGGTTTGTCTTAGCATGAATTTACAAACCTCAATTCTCTGCCTTATAAGGAGATATCTTCCATGGGTTCTCTTACCTCCAACATGGACAATCATATCACATTGCAAACAAAGGGAACTTCCATCGATCTCACAGTAAAAGAAAGCTACATACAGGTATCCAGCAAAGAAGCAAAAACTTCATATAATGTTGCCATCATGGCCAACAGAAACAGGATAAAGAAAGAGCAGAAATGAAGCTACATACCAGGTGCATTTTCACATATATCGCAACGCTGGATTTTACTTGGGGCAGCTAGCCCAACTCTTACATGTCGACTCGCAAGCTTGTTGCACAGATGGACCTTATATCAGATAAAACAAGGACCATGAATTTCTTTCAATAGAAAACAACAACAACAACATACCACGTGGAATCCCACGAGTGGAGTCTGAGGAGGGTAAAATATACGCAAACCTTACCACTACCTCATAGAGATAGAGAGGTTATTTCCGGGAAACCCTCATCTCAAGAATCAAGCCTCATAAGCAGAATATACTAGATGTGGAGTAAAAAGGGAAAAAAAGGAAGAACGACTAATAATGAAAAGCAAATCAATTAAAACATGTGATTTACAAAAGCAAGTGAGCAGATACTAACCAAATGTGCCAGAAGATTATATTTTACCAAATTAGTTCCTTATAAGGAATGTTCTTCTATAATACAACTTGTACATCATTTTTGTGTTCCCAAACACCAAAAGTTTCTTGGAAGATCAGACAGGGGCAGTAAATATAGGTGGGACGAAGCATGAATAGGCAAATGCTCAACATGGAGAAGTTTCCAAACAAGCATCAGAAAATACAAACCTAACTAGATAAAAGAGTTGTGGAGAGAATAATTCCAAAGGAAGACCTATAGTCCATTAGCACCCAAGGTGTGGTCTAGCGGTCGATGAAGTTGATGAAAACCATCAGAAACCAAGGTTAGAATCACACCAGAGACAACAGAACCCAATGATTTCTTCTCAACTTGCCTAAGCCTTGGGGGCTGAGTAATGATGGCTATATTGGTGGGAGATAGCAGGTACTTAGTGGAATAATCGAGGTGAGGTGATGGGATGGACACCGCCGTCATCAAACAAAAATAAAGCTTCTAGTCCATTCAGGTGATTAACGGTAGATGCAGAAATTCAGAAGATGCAGTACCAAAAGGAATAGCATTGAATTGTATTCTCTAGAAGAACAGGCATAGCATAAGTAGTAAGTACAACGAAAGAAAATGTAGAATATGCACTACATCAATGGAAGATGTAAAATTACAAAAAAACTTGATTCCTCTCTGCACAACAAAGAGGAAAACTAACAGAATGGAACTAAAAGAAGATAATTCCATCCCTGTAGTTAGATAGTTTGATTTATTTCATAAAGTAGAAGCCTTGAATAAGAATACAACAACGAGTCAAAGACACAACATACCCGGTGAGATCCCACAAGTGGGTTCTTGAGAGGATAGAGTGTACCCAGACCTTACCCCTACCTCATGAGGTAGAGAGGCTATTTCTGAAATACTGTCGGCTTAAAAGCAGCAAATCAAGTAGTTATGGAATATAAATGGCAGTAAAGAAAATATGGTATTTAATAAGGAAAACGGTGCATACATCCAGACAAGGAACAATGACAACAACAAATTAATGTGATAACCAAAACACAGATGGTAACGGAGGAGGCTCCTCTCCATTTTCCCCGAGTTGCTATCTTGGTGACTGACATACGGCGTAAGCTAGATTTAATGGTTAAGATTTAATCACCAAATACATCTTTAACATAGTATGGTTAAATCTTAGCCATTAAATCGAACTTATCATGTGTCAATCAAGATAGGAACTTGAATGAAATGCAGAGAGAGGAAATGGAGAGGATCCTTCTCCCCTAACATATATCAAAAAAGCAAGAAACTACATGAGTAAGGCTAATACTACGACAGACACGGTATTCTGGACTACCATGAATTAGAATATGAATAAATAATGAATCAACCAATACAAGAAACCATAGTACAACAAACGGGCAATCTTTAAACATAAGCAACAAGGATTCGATCCACCAGTAACCCATGATTTAACAAACTTATTTTCTATCAAAAAAACAAGAAATCAACTGATACTGAAAACTTGGAATTCGATAAATACCTTTTCGTCACAAGAACGGCAGAGAGCAGCCTCGTCAGCCGCACAGAACAGTATAGCGGCAGCACTTTCACAAACATCACAAAGGGTTCTCATATTCGTTTGTATATTTTCACTCTTCAAGTTCCTTAACTCATTTTCCAAGAATCTACTTCAGTGCATAGATTCACTTACCATACAATTGATTTAACAAAAAACAAAGAACACCCACAAATATGTATGAACAAAGTTAAGTTTTTTCAATCAAAGATAGTTGAAGACAGAAATGAAAAGACAAAAAGAGAATCTTGGGTTTTGACAAGAGGAGAAAAAAAAGTACTGGTGGTTGAGCTGTGTTGAGAAAAGAAGAAGAATGGTGAAGGAGGAAAGAGAAGAGAAAAGCAGAAAAAAGAGCGTGTAGGACAAATGGGATCAACAGAGAGACATACAAAGAGACCCAACAAAAAGGTGTTTGTTTTTTCTTTTCTTCGAGTCTTCCAGCTCTAACGTTAGTCATTTTCTTATCTACATTGCCTTTTTTAATCGATTATGTTGCCAAATTAGCATGTTCCGTGGTTTGGTTTGGTTGATGTTGCTTTGGCACGCAGATGGTCTTGCTTTTGTTGCATCCAATTAACATGTTATGTGATTTTGAATTTGATATAAACATGTAGGTCATTTATTTCATCTAAACTAATTTATTTAGTACTAATATTAATGCAAGATTGTAATTTTTTAATAAAATAATTGAGTTTTACAGTGTAAAGTATTTCAATAAAATAGTTGAGGTGTCAAAGTTGATCCGAATAACATTTTTACAAAAAAACAAAAATACCTTTTGGCTTCGTGGTTTGATGATGTGGCCAATAACATTTAAGGTTATTTTATCGGCCTAAGTTTTGTGGAGGTATAAATACTTGAGGACTGTTGGTGGGAGATGTATATATATTAGCCTAAATCAAGCATACTTATTTGGTATATGTGCCAGAGAGAGATAGCAATTATTAGGTGAAATAGTCAAAATATGTTACCAAAGATATTTTTGATAAAATAGTTGAAATGTGAAAGTTAATCCAGACAACATAAACGAAAAAAAATATTGGTTGTGTTGCATTCAATTAGAACCAACTTTAGTGGTTCTTTATTGAATATCATTTTTTGTTTCTTTTGCTTAATGTATTATGGAATAGAAGTGTTAGAAAGTAAACTAAGGTAACAGTTTTTTTTTCCTTTTCTTGTTGTTGATAATTAAAAAGGTCACTCGACCAATGCAAAATGTCGTATGTTGAGACATTAACTTCAAATTGACAATGTTGATGACAAAATCCAATCCTCGACCTAGGACCCTTACTTTGGCCTTGTTTTGTTATAAATTGTCACCACTATCCCCTCCCATGTCATGCCCCACCCCACATTTCCCTAGCCTTTTGTTATATCTTCTCTATGAAATGTCAATTATCCTATACAACACAAATTACTTGTTTCGTCTTTGAGAGAGAAGTACTAAAAATATTCTCTAATTTGACACGAATTATATATTAGTTTCGTCTTTAAACTATTGATAGACTTAAAAATACTCTTCAATTTGATAAATCAAAAAAATATTATTAAACCTATCAATAATTTAATAACGAAACTAATAATTTGTGTCTCAGGTTGAAGGGTGTGGGGTGAAATATGTGTTGGCATAAAAAAAAGGGCAAAAGTAATCCAATAAGATGGGCCATGAACATTGGACACGTGAGAATCAAGCAGGTTGTGGCCAGAGTGGCTGTTGGAGATTTTGTTATAGATTTACAAAGTAGGATCAAAACAACAATTCTCAGCCACAAACTTGGAAAGCTACCTCTCCCTTCTTTTCACCCACTAATTCCTTTTTTACCTATAATTCTCATCTTTATTTCTTTTTTTTTAATGGATAACTATGCTGGTTGAGACTTGAGATATATTTAACATTTATTAGAATTTTTTTTATATATTTTAATTTAATTTTTTAAATTTTGAATCTACCCAAGCCATGCCACACTACCAAGTGCTCTATAACTCTATTTTTCTAGTATAACACTATAGTTTTAAATTGTAGCTTATTATTTTAATTATTTTATTGTTGTGGTTAGGTTAAATTTTATTTTGATATAAATTGTTTCACTATATGTCTGAGATAATTATTTTATAACTAGAATAAATTACCTCAAATTTCCAACTAAATATTTTATCTCCTTTTTTTATAAAATTATTTAATTTATCCCTCGCATCTTAATGTCAAAATATTTCATGATAATTTTGATGAACAGCTCCACTCAAATTTCTAATGATAATGAATTAATTAAGTATTATTCATGACTGGGCTTCCAATATCTTCTTTTATCCAATCTTCTAGAATTCTAACACTTGTCTCGATTACATTCGATATAAATATCATCCACTAATATAATATTTATGTGGTATCCTCGTATTCTTTTTTTTTTGTTCGTTCTAAAAAATATATCATGTTACTCTAATTAAAAATAATTTAATTTTAAAATTTCTCTTTTACTCTTAATAAAATGATTCACAATCATATAAATATCTAATTATTTTTTAAATCATAAATTTTAATTCTTTTTAAATATCATATTAAATCAAAGAGTGTCAAATAAAGACGGAGAAAGTAATAAACAGTAACATTTAAATTATGGGTCTACCAAAGTCTAAAGAGAAACAATTTAATGGCTTAAACAAGTAGGATTTGACATTACAAAGTACTTTTTTCTAACTTTTTATGTTTACTTTAGACTATACACGGAAACATTAATTTATAAGTATTGTTTTAAATATCTATATTAATGAATGTACTTTTTATAGTTATTTTTATTTGTTCATTATATTATTTTGATATTTAATAATAAATTATTATTTCATGTCTATTTTATTTTTGTTATTAAATAATATTTATTTTTTAATGCTTAGATAACTTATACTTTATAAGAATAATCTGATAAAATTATTCCTATCATTTATTATTTTATAAAGTCCGTGTCAAGTTAATAATGAACAATTATTGTTGAATAAAGAGAGTAAAGTTTTAAGTTTTGATAAATAATTTGAAAAAAAGAAGTAACTAATGATGAAAATAAAATAGAAAAATTAAATATAGTTCTTTCTTGGTAAATGAAAAGTGACAAGTAGGGATGGCAATGGGGGTGAGGCGGGTGCAGGGCGGGTTGAGTTTAACTCGTAATTTTTTCAAACCGCCTTCGGCCTCGCCCCGCATGGTGACTTTCTTTTTTCATTGTCAACCCGCTCCACACCGCCCTGCATAGACCCGCCCCGCTTAAATTTTAAAGTTATTTTATTTTTTAATTGAATTTAATATGAAAAATTAAAATTCATAATTTTTTTCAATTTTTCACTAATTTTACTATTTTTAGTTGATATTTCAAGAATTTTTTCTTAATCGTTAGTTAAAAGTTTCTAATTAATATTTTAACAACTAATAATTTATCGGACATGTATAATTTAAATTTTAGAAAAAAAATAAAATTAAAGTCAATGTTTAATATAAAAAGTTTATATCTTTGATTTTTACTAATTACAAATATTTATTTTTCTTCTAATTACTATTTGATTTTTTGAACCCGCCCCGCATTAGTTTTAAACATTGTTATTTCAACCCACCTCGCACCCGCCCCGCCCCACATAACATTAAACCCGCATCCGCCCCTCACCGCCCCATTGCCATCCCTAATGACAAACAAAAGTAAAACACTATTTTTAAAATATTAGACAAGTAAAATTGAATAGACGGAGTACATAGTATCTGCGTTTAAAATTGAACAGTCGTTCTGATAGAATGGGCTAAGCTTTTAGGCCCATTGTTAAATTGGATATACGGAGCTGGGCCCTCACAAACATACTTTATGGCCCAAAAATGTTGGCCCATTAAAGTCTCTCGGAGTTTGAATTAGCTTATTTTTAGGTGATTTTGACTTTTAAGTACTTTTTAATTTTTACAGGTGTTTGGCATAGACTTACCTTAGTTTAATTAGCCTTAAAAAGTACCCAAAAAAAGGTCAAAAGCCAAAAATAGGTAGGTTAAAAAAAGTCTATCCAAACACCCAATTAGACTCTGTGAATCCATAAATCCGAGGAGCATGTTGCAACAAAAGGATGATCTCCTATGTATTATATTTTTTTATGAAGGAAAAAAAAGGTACCCTCATCGATAATAAACTTCTACTTATGATCTTGATTATGGGCGGATCTTGGAGATGGAAGAGTGTTGATCTCAACTCTTTTAGCAAAAAAATACATTATGATACATGTAGAAAAGATTTGTGAAATGTTTTTGCTTGTGTACCAATGTACTGCTCATAATAACTAATAGAACAATTAAAAAAATGACAGTGACATACGTCCTCCATTTCAGTCTGATTATTCTAATGTGACTTGACATAAAATCTTAAAAAATGAAAAGACATTTGATTTTTTTGATTACGTGAAAAAAATAAGAAATACTTGTATGTTCTCTTTTAAAAGGACTTAAATAGAAAAGTTGAACGAACAAATTGGAACGGAGAAAATAATATTTTCTATGAAATGAGTTTGAACTGTACTTTCTCGGTCGTTTAATATCAAATTTAAAAAAGAGGACTTTGTTCATATTTCTTAATAATCTACGACTAATAACAACTTATCCACCTAAACAAATTAATTTAAACCATATTTAAGCAATCACCAACAGACATTTCTTTGTTAATTAGTTTAATTAACAAGTAACAAACGTTCCTAACGTGGCAGCCTTAAATGAACCTAACACTAATAATATTTGTAATTAGTCCATAAACAAAGTTCATTTACGTTGCGTTTGCTTCATTTGAAATAATTAAAAAAATGTAAACTAAACTACCCAATTTCAATAAGATATTTAATTAAGGAGCACGATGTTGAAATAAAAAGGAAACCAGTTAGTCAAGGAAGAAAAGGTCCAAAAAATATTTCCACTAAGATTACACTTCAAATAAAGAATTGCAAAAAAAAAAATCTTTAGTAAGTACTATTAATATTGGTAAACATGATAACTAGTTATCAGAGTTTGTGTTAACATGAGTCCTAACATATGTTATTTTTTAATCTCAATTTGTGTGATACTAATAGATTTTGTAAAATTTTAAATTGTTAATTATTGCGACTTATACTACATTTTGTATTTTTTAAATAACGTACATTACTTACTTTGTTTCAATTTATGTTGCACATATAAAATTTAGTGAGTAAATCAAAATTTTATTTAGTTTGTAGATATTTTAAATTATTGATATAATGTAATTTATAATACGTTTTATATAAATTTAAAATAATATATGTTATCTTTTGTCCCAAATTTTGTATCATTAATAAAATTTCAAGGACCATTTAAATTTTTTATATATTTTTAAAATTTTGAATTGGTAATTAATGTGAACTATAGTACTTTTTACATCATTTCAAGCAATATAAATGAACCTTTTTTGTTTATTTATATATTTTTTTTAAAAATACTCCTTTTTGGACACAAATATAATCATCGAAGATATTAAAATGATTATGTAATTTTACCTGTCCACTTTAAAAAAAATACATAATTTATCATTTTGTGTTTATTTCATCCTAATTCTAATATTTGTATTACTTAAAATAATTGATTAGCATGATGTAATAAAATCATAGATGAAGCAGTTGAGAAAATTATTTATTAAGAGTAATATTGTGAAATCACAATTGAAGCAACTAAAGAAATAACGAATAGAAATAATAAAATAAAAATAAACAACTGAGATAGACACGTTGATCGACAGTTGTCTGCTTTAAGTAAGCAACTGAAGCAAGTGTGTCAGTCGGCAACTGTCTACTTAAGCAGACACATCACTCGACAGTTGCCTGCTTAAGCAGATAGTTAAAGCAGACATGTCAACTGAGACGTATAATATAATTTAATTTGCCTTCTAATAGATAATATATATATATATATATATATATCCAATAGATAGATATTATAATGTAATTTACCTTCTTCTTTTTTTCTTCTAAAACATAATTATATATAAGTTGTAGCAAAAGGTGAGTTGATTATCTCAATTAGCATATCGAGGGGGGAGGGGGGTAATTATAGCATTTGATAATGGAACTTTTTTTTATATTTAATTAGTAAAAATTTTTGGTAATTATTTATTTTTAAAAAATACGATAACAACAATAAGATACCCAGTGAAATCTTACGAGTTAGATTTTAGAAGAGTAAAATATACACAGACTTTATCACTGCCTCATACAGATATACAGATTATTTTCGAAAAATAATAATTTTTTTAAATAAAAAAAGAAATTAGTATAAATAGAAAAAATCAATTTCACAAATAATATTTCATATTAATTATGTCATTCTCCTTCTGCCAAGACTTCAATACGCATCATCTTCATCCCACCCTGCAGCTCAAGTCCTATCCCCAACCACCCCACACCTTTACCCCTGACCATCACCTTCCATGGTACTTATTTAGATTATCGTGTATTTGGTATGAAATTTTTTTTTATTAAAAAATATTTTTCACAAAAACAAGTGAGTTTCTTTTTTGGTTTTATATGTTTAGTAAATAAGCAAAATATATTAGTTTACAAGCATTTGAATATAATTTAGACAAATACTACAAAAAATGGGTGTAAATGAGCAAGTAGGGCGTGATGAGGTACGGGATAGTCGTAAGGATGAAGTGTGTTGGAGGATAGGAAGAACATAATAAATGCGGGCTAACGTTATTTATATTTTTTATTTCTAATAATGAAATCATTTTCTTCGATTCCAAGAAACTTGTTTCCTAAAAAATAAAAAAATAAATAAAATTTGATCAACTAAATATGAGAAAATTAAAAAAATATTTGCCACAAATTAAAAAAATATTTGCCACCCAACCAGACATACTATATATAAAAATACTTTTAAAATAATATTTTTTATTTACATGTCACACACAAATAAATAACTCACTTATTGTTAAAAAAATTATTTTTACTGTGGAACACATTTTCCTTAATTCATACCGAACACGCCGTCTTATCTTAATTGCAAGTTGTCTGACATTGACAATTTTAATACTAGCATCATTGATTACTATAACTATTCTTACTAACACTCCTTTTTTCTTTTTAGTCCGTTTTGAAGAGTAATATTATTTTATTTTAATTAAAAAATAATTAAATTTTAATTTTTTTTATTTTTAATATGATTTTAAACCACACAAATATTTAATAATAATTTTAGAACACAAATCTCAAATATTTTTTTTTAAAATACTCTGTTAAGTCAAAGAATGCAATATAAAATTGAATAAACATCATCACATAGTAAATTAAGACGAAAGGAGGATATTCTATTAATAGCATATTAAATTAAATATTAGTAGTATCTATAACTTACATCTTTCATATAATAAAAAAATTATTAATGAATATAAAGTATAGTCCCAATTAAATTGGGATTTAAACTATGATGAAAGCATCATAATGATTTACACAAACAGTAATGTAACATGTTATGATAAATTAGTTACCATTTATTTAAGTTACCAACTAACATTATTAAATAAAGTTACCTGCAACTTAAAATTACTGCTTTTTACAATTTTACTATAACATAAACTTTAATTGTACTTTAAAGTATGAGAAAATTGCGGTGGGTGTCACGATAAGTCGAGCATCTTCATAATTATTAAACCATGTGAACTATCACCTTTTCATCTGCAATTTCTTTTACTTTTCAACTATACCTTATTTGATCTTAATAATAAATAATAAAAGTCTCCAATAAATAAGTTTTATTTCATCAACTGCAAATTTGTTAGGGTAGAATGATAAATACTTTCTTATTTTTAATAAAAAATTTAAGGTTAAGTTGTGGACATAAATCATTATTGGTGAAAGTGTTTTTTTCTTGAAACAAAATTTTATGATACAAATCTGAATTAGTCGGTTGGTATTGCGAGAACTTGGAGTGGAAAAAAGAACTGCAAAGCTGTAATGAATTACTAGACAGCTGAAGCGATCACTGATGCGTGAATGCCGGGCTTGACATTATATTAACCAAATCGTTTCAGCCAAATCTTAGCAAATTATCAACATTTTAATTACAGATTTGATCCACTTTTGGGAAATGAAAACAAATTAAAGCCTTTTTTTTTCCTCCTGGCAAGAAGTGAATTATCATTATGTTATATGAGGTATGACTAGTGTAGTTTTATTATGTTGAAGTAAAAATTTATTTCATCTAAAAAAATTAAACACTTAAAACACCCCAAAAGTTAGTTCAAAGGAAATTAAGATGATTGTCCAAGCGAGTTCATACATCTCATTAACCACCAATATAGATTTTTTGTCAATTTTTAACACCACACCTCACACCCAGTGCTTAGCATCTGATGCATGGACAATTTTTTATTTTTGAGGACCCAAAATTGAGTGAGCTGAGTCCTGCTCTGATACCGTTTTATTTTCAAGGACCCAAAATTGAGTGAGGTGAGTCCTGCTCTGATACCATGTAAAATTAGGTTTTAGACACGCATCTCATTAACCACCAATGCTGATCAATATTCTTTTTTATAATGACAATTATAAAATTTGAAATTAGAACCTCAACATGTTGCGACATCGTATTAAAATATATGTTCAACAGATCAACCTCATTATCACGGGCTGAGCCACTTTGCGGTCAAAGGTTTATTTGATTTTTTTTAGCGGAGAATTATTTTATTTATACATGATTATATATTTGGATTTTTTATAAATCCAAGCAGTTATTTTTGAAAGTGGATGGAAGTTGCTTCAACCGACAAAAAGGTCACGACTTTACTCATTTCAACTTTTTCCATAACTTCTTATTCTTTGGTACCTTTCAATTTTCATGATGAATGAAATTCCTTTTTTTCAAAATCCCATTTAGCTTTCTCCAAGAAAATTATAATTACATCTGAAAAGTTATATCCATATGTTATTAGTGACACTTTGAACTTTTAAACTATATATTGAATATTACTAACGTGTTAAATTCAATATTATCTTTAATTTCTAAAAAGATATCTCCTTGAAATTATTGAGATAAGTGTTAGTAGGAGTATTCATGGGTCGGGTATTGCTCACAATCAAAATTATATTAACTTAATTTGATTTTTCAATTCTTAAAATCAAATCAACTCAATTATAATATATATTTATCGGTTCGGTTATTATTGATTTTTGATTTGGTTTGATTCAGTTATTCAGTTACTAATTATACACAAAAATAAAAATAGTAATACATTAAAATGGAAAAAAAGTGACAACAATCCATTCAAAACGAAAAATAGTTAGAACGATTGATATTATAGTACTTTCAATCACTAAATTTACTGTATAAATCGGACGAATTATATAAAACTCAAACTGTTATTATATTATAGCTAGAAATTTGCAGTGAGCTATAATTAATTTAAACTATAATTGTGTTAGTTAATTAACTAGTATATGCGTTGCTTATTCGTGTAATTTTTCCATTAAACAATCAATTTGAATAGGAGAGTATTTTGATTGGGCCAAATATTCCAAAGGCCGAAAGGAAGAAAGTCATACCGGTGGGAATGTGTCTAAGCATGCCAAGCCAATTTTTCAAAAGTAACATTAATATTTCTTAGAAAAATATTTATAATATAATTTAGATAAATATACTAAGGGGCGAAGTGAAAATGAGATGTATTGGAGAGTTAAAATAGTACAATTAATATAAAATGTCACTCGTATAACTTTTTTTGGTCATTTCCTCATTTTAAGGAATTTATTTTCCTTAAAATAATATTTTTTGAAAGTATAGATTAATCGAACATGAAAAAAATAAAAAAAAAATTTTGAAAAATATGTATACGTACAAAACACATATTATATGATTCTAATAGGAAATGAATTCTGTTGGCCACTAATAAATTGAATAAGAAATAATTTTTTTAGATCTCTTACTGAGAAAAATATAAAATAAGTAATCATAATTAGTCTACAAACCGAATTCTTGTGATTCTAACTATCATACGCTATTTGACAAAAGTCATACTAATTTTGACAATTGTTTTGTGTAATAAAATAACTCAGAATCGTGAATTAAAATGTACCAACAATTAATTAAAGATTTGTTTTTTGGTATGAGAATGACCAAACGAGAGAATTACTAATAAAATATAGACAGAATTAAAATAATTAAATCCCAAAATGGTCCCTGGAACAGAAAGTTTTCTTACTCGAGTCCTTTCAAGGGACCACTACTGAAAAGTGACACGTGGCGCACATCCATACGGTTAAAATAAAGCATCGTATTTACTCACCGATATTCCTGAGCCACGTGGTCACGTGGTTCATACAAAGAGAGGGTAGTTTCGTCATCACACGAAAAAAAGACGTTGACGCTCTCTCCTTGATCCATATAACTGTTTGCAGTTCTCAGAAGCAGAAATTTTGTGAACTGTGTGTGTGAGTGTGTGTTTTTCATCTGTGAAATTGTTGTTTGTTAATGGAGAATTTGAGAATGGAGGTAATATTACTGTACATTTTTGTCTTTCTTTTTCTCATTCATTTATTTTTGACTTTATTCGACGCGTAAAGCTTCGTCTTCATCTACTGAGATTCTGAGAACGATGCTTCAGTATTCAATTAGCTTGAAGTTCACTCTGTTTTTTTTTCCAATTTGTTGAAGAAAAGGACTTTTCAGATTTCTAGCTCCTTTTTTTTAATTTTTTTAATTTGTACGATTGCTGAACATCGAATTATCCGGATCTTGTTCTTTTAATATTTTTTTCCGTTGCAAATATTTTTTTATTAAGTTGCTCAATCTGAGAAAACCGATTCTTTTTACCGTTAGGATCTTGTAATTTTTATTGTGAGAATTTAATATATTGGATTATTTAACGTTACATTTGTTGTTATTTAAATCTCAGCACAAGGATTGAAGCAGAGAAAGTTGTGACCGTTGAATTGAAAATCCTTATCTATATCTGAGGTCCCTATTTTTCAGCGGAAACAACAGAGAAGGTGAACAGTTTACTATTTTTGTCACTGTGACTTTTCTTGTTATATCAGCATTTGTATAGAAAATTTGTTTTTTGGATATTTGTTTTTAATTCTTTGTTTCGTCGGGTCGGGTCTGTCGGAAATAATCTCTTTGGTTTGGGTACATTCTAACCTCTCGAGACACAACGTGTGAGGATTGCAATGGGTTTGTTGTTGTTGTTTGGATATATATATTCTATATAGGTTTTTGGGGTCCACCATTGCTGAAAGTTTAAAAAGCTTCAGAGCTACTGTGGAAATTTCTTAGAATAGTACTGTCACTTGGAGTTGAAGCATGCATGGGTCCCAATATTGGTCCCCGTTAAGCAAAGTAATGTGGATTGAGTTATGGCGATTTTTTGGGAATTTTTGGTCTTGAAAAATTGGTATAAGGTTTCTAAGCAAAGTGCTTAATCTCAAGTCTCAACTAACCCATGAAGGGACCTACCTAATCGTGTGGTTTAATTGTTTAAATGCTTTCTACTGTTTTGTATAGATCACTCAATAGCTACTGTATTCTTTTGGCAATCACAACCACCATGTCTCAAACATTCTAACCGTCTTTCCTTTTTCTGTTGGGTGTTGGCAGCAGCAATATGAGACAGTGAGAAGTTTTCTTCTTTTCACGCTTTCCTTTGGGTGACCTTGAATCATGGGTCTATTGTTGGCAATGTGATCGGAGTGGCTACAAAGAGAGGAGGGGAAAAAGATAGGCATGGGAGCTATTGGTGGAGAAGAGTTGAAGAAGTGGGAGAAAATGCAAGGGGCTGCATTGGGCGGTGAAGAGAAGATCCTGGTGTTAGTAAGGCTGAGGCCTCTTAGTGAAAAGGAAATTTCGAGAAATGAAGTTTCAGATTGGGAGTGTATCAATGAGACCACTATCTTATATAGGAACAGTCTACAGGAACGATCTGGATTGCCGACTGCTTATACATTCGGTAAGAAAATTCCCCATTTCAACCTTGCCATTTAGACCTGATTGTTGTCTACTGAGGAATGATTAGTGAGAGGTAAATTGAGGGTTCGATCTGTTTATTTTAGCTTGCAAACTCCAGCTGAGATCACTCCCTAGGTTGGGCTGTTCTACTCTGGATAACCATATATATTTATTGGTGTAATTTCATTGGTAGCCAAGTGAAATTTATAAATGATTTACTAATGCTACATGTATCTTCTTGCTTTTCCTTTCTGAGATTAGACAGGGTATATAGGGGTGATTGCTCTACAAGGGAAGTGTATGAGGGAGGAACAAAGGACATTGCTCTTTCTGTTGTCAGTGGAATCAACTGTGAGTGTTCCAGTCATATGCCTCTCACATTTTGTTACAGATTTGCTATTCATTTGAAAGGGAACTTACTGTTACAGCTGCCTAAACGTATCATGCAGCGACTATCTTTGCGTATGGGCAAACAAGCAGCGGAAAGACATACACAATGAATGGAATTACAGAGTTTACAGTGGCGGACATATATGATTATATGCAAAGGGTAATTTAATGTAAACTTTGAAATCACCTGTTAGTCTATGTAGCATCATTTAAATTTCTTGGCCTTGGAACATTTGAGCAGGGCATGAGATAATGCATCTTATCGTCTATTGTTCTTTATTTATTGCAAACGTGATATTTCCTTCTTGTGTCCAGCACGAAGAAAGAGCTTTTGTTTTGAAGTTTTCTGCAATGGAGATCTATAATGAAGTTGTCCGAGACCTCCTCAGCTCAGATAGTTCTCCACTAAGGCTGCTTGATGATCCTGAAGTGAGTTTCTGTTTCTTAGTTTTAACAGTAAGCAGATGAAGCTTTCTAATGATTTTGAGTTTTGTAGAAAGGGACCATTATTGAGAAACTCACAGAAGAAACTTTAAGGGACTGGGACCATCTGAAAGATCTGTTGTCCGTATGTGAAGGTAGTGCTAATGTCCAACTCCACGCTTTAGTTTTTATCACAATATATAAATTAGCACCTATATAAATTTTCTCCAGAATTGACTAGTTTTATGGCCTTTATGCAGCTCAAAGACAGATTGGTGAGACTTATCTTAACGAAAATAGCTCCAGGTCACATCAAATTCTTAGACTGGTATTGCCTTCGTGTCCTTTTTTTCTTTTGATAAAGTTCGTATTGCCATGTTTTCTTCTCTGTGTACGGAAAGTAAGATACTATTATGGAAGAGAGACGTGTGAATCCTTCTGATACTTTTTGTTGTTCTGTTTCAGACAATTGAGAGTTCAGCCCGTGAGTTTATAGGGAAGGACAACAAAACAACTCTTTCTGCTAGTGTGGTATGCATCAATTAGTTCACTTTAGGATTTTATTGACATTCTAGACATGGACGCATGAATTGCTGATGGCAAATTTATGATTTTTGAATGCAGAATTTTGTTGATCTGGCAGGAAGTGAACGTGCATCTCAGTCTCTATCAGTTGGGCAGAGACTGAAAGAAGGCTGTCATATTAATCGTAGTTTGTTGACTTTGGGAACTGTTATTCGCAAGCTAAGGTTGATTGCTTGTTTCTTAAGTCATCTTGCTAAGACATCCGGATTTGCTGCACTTAGCTACATGTCTGAATGGTCTTTAAACATTAATTCAGTTTCGCTGTCCACATTGCATGTTGGGGATTTTTTTTCTTTTTCGTTTCTCAGATTAATGAAGATAAAGCTTTGTGGTATGGAATAGTGTTGCTATGTGAATTGTGTATGTTTAACAGTATGTGAGATGATGTTAAACACATTATGGACATCCATCCCACCCTTTTGCTGTTATATACATGCGAGATCTGTGCATTCAATTGATCTTTTTCCATTATCTTATTGTTGAAGCTTCACTGCATGTAACGACTTAACTTAATTGCAGCAAGGGAAGACATGGGCATGTCAATTACAGAGATTCTAAGCTAACTCGTATCCTTCAACCTGCTTTGGGGGGCAATGCAAGAACTGTCATAATCTGCACTCTGAGTCCTGCCCGAAGCCATGTAGAACAATCTAGAAATACACTGCTATTTGCCTGTTGTGCTAAAGAAGTGACCACTAATGCACAAGTCAATGTTGTAATGTCTGACAAGGCATTGGTGAAGCATTTGCAGAAAGAGTTGGCTAGATTAGAGAGTGAATTGAAAACCCCCTCAACTACTTGTGATCATGTGGTATTGCTGAGAAAGAAAGACCAGCAGATTGAAAAGGCAAGTGTTCTTTCTTACTGTTGCTTCTTCCAGAAATTTCAGCATCTAGATTTTGGATTGGTTACCACGAGCAGTTGAATGATCCGATGAACCAATGGTTAATCTATTTTCTGTTCATGCCAAGGCTTTTATCTAATGCTGATTTCACTTATTCTTCATTCAGTTATTTTGCTTTTAATTTGTCAAAGCATCCTGGCTTCATGTTACAGCAAAAATTGCCCAAGGTTTATATAAATTGAAGTGTTTTTAATTTCCAATTTTATCTCTGTCCATCTGAAAAATTGCTGGTTCCACAGTTGTATTAAGATGGAGTTCAATTAGACGTGATATTTGTTCGTTCATAGAATGTTTATATAGTTTATCTGGTAAAAATCTGCAGCTAGAGAAAGAAGTGAGGGAACTAACTAAGCAACGTGATCTTGCTCAATCGCGGGTTGAGGATTTGTTGCAGATGCTTAAAAGTGATAAAGCCTCCAGCCAAAAGGTTTGTATCAAGTAACCTGTTTGAATTATCTGTTAGGGATGTTCCTTTATCTGTTTCTTATTTTTTTGTAAAGTTTCAGGGCATATCAAGTCTACCTTCTGAAGTAAACACATATGAAGATGAATGCTCTGTGTCTTGCTCATCAGCTCTAGCGGAGTCCTACATCAGGGACAATGAAAGTGATGCTACATCCTATGCTGTGCTTTCTACTGATCAGCAGCAGAGGGGCAAAGGATCTACGAACTTGACAGGAGACGATTCTGATGATCATTGCAAGGAAGTTCGATGTATTGAGATTGATGAGTCTAGTGAAAAGCAAACCTTTGGATCCATCAGCTTGTCAAACACAGAGTATGGAGAAAGAATGTCAATGCCTCCTGTATCCAGTATCAGACATTCTGACCTCCAACAGCAATCACCAATGTTAGTTGGACAAGCAAGTAGCACCAGTAGTCGTTCTCTTCATGGGGCCTGGGAGCAGAAAATTCACGATATCCAGAATACAATCAATTCTCTTGTCAGACCTTTCCCTGATGATTTTTCTTCACCTTCCCTTTCAACAAATATATCAGGTTCCAGAAGCCAGAAATTGACAAGAAGCAGGAGCTGTAGAGCTAATTTTATGAGCGGTTCACTTTCACCTGACCCTGAGACAGTTGAAGAAAACCAGACCACCCCACCTAATGTGCTAGATAAGGATTTTCCAGGAAGACTTGAGGGTTTTCAACGGAAGCACTGGAAACTTCCTCTATTAATTTATGGAGCAAACAGATCTAAATTATCGAGAAACAATTCACAGTCTTCCATTGGTAGTGCTTTTGTCGATGGGAGTAATGCCCCTGGAGATGAGGATATCCCGAGTGTTGACAATTTTGTGGCAGGTCTTAAGGAGATGGCTAAGCTTGATTATGATAATCAACTCCACAATCAGGTTTGAAATATCTTGGTCCCTCTGTATGTTAAAGAGTTGCTCGCATTTTTTGCTTGTATATTTTTCATATGCATCGGATTACTGGAACATGTTTGCATCATTTGGTTTCAGTGCATAATTTTACTTTGGTCGATTTGAGGACAGATAGTGCTCTTATGATTAGTTCTTGCTCTCTGTTCTGTTCTTGCTTTATCTTATTTTGGGTGGCATGACAGGGTAACTGTGCTAGCCAATGCAAAAACAACCATTCAGTTTGAATTGTGAATATATAGATAGCAAATTTTGAGAATTGTGTAAGCTGTTTTAGCAATGATTTGTTTTGTAAGCATTAGGTTTATAACTTGACGGAACTTGATTTATATTTATGTCACACTTTGTCATCATTACATGTACTAATATCTATGTCAGGATCAGGAGGGAAAGTCTAAAAGGAGCGTCAAAAGTGTTGGAGTGGACCCGATGCTGGACTCAATGGAGGCTCCTTCAGATTGGCCTCTTGAATTTGGAAGGCTACAGAAAATGATCATCGGACTATGGCAAACTTGCTATATTTCATTGATCCACAGGACATACTTCCTCCTGCTGTTTAAAGGTGACCCTATGGATTCTATTTACATGGAGGTAGAGGTAAGAAGACTTTCCTTCCTCAAGGAAATACTTTCAAATGGAAACTCAGCTGTGCAAGGCGGTCAGACAATCACACTTGCATCTAGGTATATTCTCTACCTTGCATCTCTCATATTTCTATTCCCGTCCCATTTTTTGGTGTGTGTATGTGGTGCTTGCCTACATACTAGTCTTGTGTATTAGAGTAACAGTTTTAAGTGAAGTGAAACTCTTGAATTTTGTAACTACCATCTCTTCAACATCTGCTAATATGATTCATTATCATCCTTGATTTTAACAGCCTCAAAGCTATTAGACGCGAGAGAGATATGCTCTGTAGGCTCATATATAAAAGGTTACCAGGAGCTGAAAGAAATGAAATATATCAGAAATGGGGCATAAATTTGAATTCCAAAAGGAGGAGACACCAATTGGTTCATCGTCTTTGGAGTGACACAGATCTGAATCATGTGATAGACAGTGCTGCCATCGTCGCAAAGCTGATTGGGTTCTCTGATCAGGGTCCGGCCCTCAAGGAGATGTTTGGGCTTAGCATTACACCTCCGCGGAAGAGCAGGAGATCTTTTGGCTGGAAGAACAGTATGGCATCCCTTATCTGAGCTTTTTGAAAGTTTGGTAGGAAAAAAAAGATACAGGTGAAATTAGTACTAGTCTTATTATGAATGGAATTGAATTGGATACATGTTGCCAATTCACTGATTAGAATTGTATTGTTTCCTTTATTAGTTTGCTTAGGTTTGCGCCATACCTACTCTGGGAATCTATTATAATTTGTAGCTTCATATTTGACAGTAATAGATATGTTCTTAACAATCTAACTCTGGAATTGGAGAAAGTATTGAATCAATTTTTTTGGCATAAAACCAGTTACTTTTAGTTGTCACTATATCTATACAAACCATAAGTTGCTGATGACAAGCAACTTTGCTATACATCTTTTTTACACAGTTTATCTTGTATACAATCTAGCTATATATTTCTCAAGTTATTTGGAATTTGTTGATTTCAACTTGTAAGAGCAATGGAACGCATCACAATTTCCTATTTTGGAACTCTCGAATTTATGCCGTATAAAATTTGTTAAAAAAAACACTTTATACCATTTTTAAAAATCTACTTCAATTTGGTTAAAATTAAAGAATTCTTATTCATCTCATCACAATAGTTGACGTCAAAGCTTATTCATTGTCATGTTACTCGTCATGCATATTAATATTTGGCATTGTTTATAAGTTAAGCTCATCCTCGAATTCAAAAATAAAAATCATTAAATAACAACTTGTGTGATGGTCTAATTTCATCATGCTATTGTGGCAAGAGAAACTATGCATTACATTTCATTATAAAGCTGAATTTGATTTTAGACCTAAGTTGGATTGGATAAACTTAAAAAGAGGAATAATGAAGAAAGAGATCAAAAAATAACTTGAAATAAACGTGTCAAATATGTAATACATTCAATTGTATTTAATTTCAATTTTCTTATAACTTTTCAAACAAACCTAATTATAATCTATATCCTTTCTTAATTATTTTTTATTATTTTCCATTTACATTTCTTCAAAGTTCAAAGTTTAAACCAACCAACAAAAGAATTAACTTAATACACTACAACTGTGTAATTTTTTTAGACATAATGTAAATTTACTAGCTGTAATAGATGTTATTATGTCATTATTCAGAAAGATTATAAATAACATAATAATTTATTTTTTTTAAAAGGGAAACCCTATAAGCGTGTGGAACGACGTCGTAGCGGAGTAGTTCTTGAACAGAAAGATCCAGAAAGGGAGAGAGAGCTCCGAGTAAACCAGCGAGAGAAATTGAGAAAGCAATGAGCGGAATAGCATCGGCATCGTTCTTAGCTCGAAGAGCGGCGCAGAGGGAGAGAGTCCGGATCCTCTACAGGCGTGCTCTCAGAGACACTCTCAATTGGGCCGTTCATCGTCATCGCTTCTATCCTAGTGTAAAAATGTTTCTCCCAATTTCTAGGGTTTCTTCCATTGATTCGGTTATACATTTCCTTTGTATATTCTTGTTGTTACTTATTTATAACCGGTGATTTGTTTGTTTTCAGGCGGATGCCCTGAGGGAGAGATTTGAGGCAAACAGAAAAGTGGTTCGTTTTCATTTTCCTTCTTATTTTCCCCCTTTTGGATGGTTTTTATGTTTTCCAGTACCCTAGTTATAGAACAAATAGTCATGTTTCTGGTAAGGATTGTACGTTTTCAGCTCGATGTTGGGAGTGAGGTTTATATGTTTAGTGTTTATACAGATCGACTTGTTCATGTGTACTTTCTTGATGATGTCTGTATCAAAACAGAATTCACCTTTAGTGAAGTATCAAATAAAATGCAGAAGTATTATAGTATTAATGAAGTATTGAATACAATTGAAGAGGTATTAGTGAGGCTTAATAAATTTATTTTAGAATGTAAGAGTCCTCAACTCCTCATTTCATTCTTCTTTTCCTTGTTTTTTGTTGTGATTTTTATGTGTACTAGCACATTTTGGAGTATACAAATTGTCATTTTCTGGTGGGATTATATGTTCTTAGCTCGATATTTGGATTAAAGTTTGCCAGGTTACTGTTAAATTGAGTGATTTGTTCATGATATGTTCTGATCATGTGTGTTTCCAGAAAATAATTCACCTTTGTCATGCTCAATTCATTTTTTATGCACGAGTGATGCTGGAAAAAATATGAGGTCAATGTTGTCGATTCTGCTATACAGTAAGAAAAAGTAGTTTTGGATTGAAGTTTTGGTTCAATTAATAACTTTTCGTGATTTTTCACTTTCTGGGATTGAGGATTCTGCATTAAGGTTCTTTATGGTTAATGATAAATGACTCTGCTCTCATCTTAGCGATGGCTAATTTCATGGCCAAATGAGTGAGGAGCTGCATTCCTTTTTTCAACAAGTTAAATTGTATTTCTATAGTCAAATACTTCCTGCATTATGTTTGATTTTTGCAGTTTTATCTGTACATTTTATTCTGTCTTGGTTTGGTAACATCCAGGAAGATGTTGAAACTATTGATAGACTTATAGCTGATGGTGAAGCATCCTATAATAAGTTGCGGCACCCTGATCCTTACATTGGTATGTTCTTTATGAGTTCCGTATCAAACAACAACTAGTCTTCAATCCCAAGCAAGTTGAAGTTCGCTATATGAATCCTCATTATCTATGTATTCTATGTCAGTGTTTTGCTATCAATAAAATGGATTTTCAATCCAATGAATACAACAGCAAACTTTATTTTTCGACGCACTTTGGATATGTGATGTTGTGGAAAAAGTTGAGTGAGCTCTTTTATGCATTAGACTTCTGTTAATTGTTTTCGTCCTTTGATGATGAGCAGTTCCATGGGCACCTGGTGGTTCCAAGTTCAACAGAAATCCAGTGCCGCCTGAAGGGGTAATTTACTTGAAACATTTATTACATCACATTAATGTATCAGTCTATGCTAGTTGCTTATGTTGTTTTCGTTCAGTATGTCAGTTTACACTAGTTGCTTAGTAATCTTCAACTGATAATTTTTTTACCTGTCTACAAATGCTAGTTCTTTCTTCTATCTGGCAATGTCATGACATAAGTTGATCTTTATAGTTTATTCTCATAATGAACTGGTAACTGAAATTTTATCCTTATTTTCCTAGATTCACATGATTAAAATGGGTGGCTTATGCCAATTATACTCACAATTCATGAGGAACTTTTTGCTTCATTTTATACAATTTGTTCATGTTAAAATAGTTAAATAAACTTTCAAAAGAGAGAACTTATCAAAATTATGTTCCATGCTTCATTTTAAACAATCTGTTCATATTAAAATAGTTAAACATTGAACTGTCAAAAGAGGGAACTTGTCAAAAAGATGTCACATCAACATATGGTGTCATACTTAGTTGTACTACTGTTAATTATTTAGATGGAAATCTACGACGGTAAGAAAAGTAGGACAAGGATATTGTGATGAAAGCAGTATTTTGATTTTCTGCTCCCTCCATATAAGTCCAGTCATTATTTGACCCTGCTTGATCATTAAGGTAAGAGTTGTAATTTTTGATTAGTGAAATTTTTTATTAGAAAAGTATCCATGAAATGCTGCATTGGCCTACATTCTTTTTTGCTCAGAGATATGTACCTCAACTCACATAGAAAATCTCAAGGACTGGGTTATCCTTCTTTATATTAACCAATCCCAATTTGCCTGATCTGATGCTCGAAATGGCCCTCCAATCTTTGCACCTCATGCTTTGGCGTAGCCAATCATCTTCCTCTTTCAACCGGAACCTGTTAACATCCATTCCTTGCAATGACATCCTACGTCAGCAGCCTTCTGTTTCATCTCTTCTGCTGCTATGGGCATGCCAAGTTGGACATTGGAAACTTCCCATCAATAGAACAGTTGTCGGTCCTTTACAAATAAATACCACTTTGATGGTGTAAAAATTTCTTGCAAATAAATATACAACTTATTTAATTATGTTCTGTCTTCCCCTACATTTCGGTGTTCAACAACAGCAAGATGATATTTCCCGCTGTAATTGATCTCCTCCTCCAGGGTGCTTTTTTAATTTTATTTTTTATATCATACCCCTGCAGTTCCGTGTCTTGTCGGTCTTCAGGATGGGTTGTTGCCATATTTCAGGTTGTCCCTATTTTCGAGGGACCCACTCGGCCACATTTTCATGTATTTTCTTCATCTTGGAGTAATTTCAATAGGAAGTAAATGTGGTCCAAAAGATTAGTGTTGGAGCGGAGTAGATTTGGATTGATGTTGGTCCAAATGTTACACCTACCTCTATGCTCTCTCTCTCCCCTCCGACCCACTTAACCTAATTCAATGTGTAAAATGATGATCTGGATCCTGATCTCATCCATTTATGACCATGTTTGACCCTACAAGGGTGTGTCCCCTATGAAGGAGACGGAACAACAAAATAAAAGAAGGGTAGAACTTGTTGGATTTGTATGGTCCAAATACAATCACTTTGGTGGCTTGTGCACTATGATGTTACAATACAACTGTAGTAATTTGCTTTATTTTGGTGTGTAATGAAGTTGATGTAAATGACACGGAAACCATGATATAGAGTGCATTTATTCCCCTACAGAATCGACAATACTTTTGTTTCTTTGCTTTTTCTATCTGCAACACCAACTTGGTGCTGCTGGTCAATAAATTACTATTTACCTTTTCACAAAAGAAATTTGTTCATTTGGTGTCAACTGCCACTCAAATTCCTTGATTCTTGTTACACAAAGCAGACTTCATGAATCCTTTATGTTTAATAACTTGGTGGTTCTTGATGCAGATTGAGATAGTGTATGACTATGGCAAGGAAGAGACTGAACTAGTATGATATTCTCCCATGAAATGAATAAAAGGTAGAATCATGTTGACTCATGCATCTTCACACATTTGCTGTGCGCAATACTCTCATCATGTTTATCTCCTCTGTTGCTTCCCCCACCGCAACAGCAACTGAAGAGACACCCCAACCATCTTTTTACATTTTAGAAGAATACTTTGGCCCGACTTTTATAAAATCTTGAGCTAGTTAAATATTTTCAGCAAACTGGCATACATGACATCTGTCGTGTAAGTAATTTCAATCTACTTTTATTTGTCTGGTATTTATATTTCTCACCTTAAACATGTCAATGACTAAAATTGACTAATGTCTTTGACGTTGGTAAAGATCTATATTTTTAAATTTTGCTATTTGATTGAATATTTTCATATTTTCAGTGGCAGATTCAGAAAGTGCAGGCATGGAAGGAAAGTCACAACCAGTCTTGTCTTCTTTTTAGTGATTCCATCTACTTCGCTTGCTAACTTTGAACAACGAAACGTTAAATATGTTTTCTGGTTTGATATTTAGAGAAATTGAAATTGGCATGACATTATGCTCACGTAAATTTGATCGTTTAGTGGTTGTGAGCTGCATACCAAGAATTGCAAAAATAAATGTCAAATTTTGATTTGAAATAGATACATGTGAGGATTTGTTTGGATTGCAATTTATCGGGTTTCAATAATCATGGTTCATGTCTTCTTTTTGGGTGATAAATGTTATGGGTCATCACGAAGATATTGTTGTTTGAACAATTTCTTGTCCGAGAACTCGTATACTTGCCTTCATTGGCCAAATAGTTGTCCCATTTGTTTGGCAGATGGAATAGATGTGGTAATTCCCTCTTGAAATTTTAGTTTGGATAAGAAGGGAGATAAAATGAAAAGATACATAGCAGAGAAAGTAAAAAGGAATATAATTTTCCAGACACGTCAGTCACATTATATTGATGCCTCGTCTTATTCTTTGTTTACGGATTTATTTTGTAATGACATCAACTAATGCCTGTAAAGTGAAGAATAAAAGGAAATGTAACATCGTCCTTCTCTGCTCCAAAGTTAGCTGCACAAACCAAGTTTAACAACAGGTGGCTTTGCTACTCATTGTTTTAGCTGTAGAGTGTTTTATGGCAACAAGCCAGAAAGGATAAGTATTTTTAATGTGTAATAATCAAATGGGATCATTGTTAATTTGTCATTAGATCTGAAATTCGTATTAATTTACGCATCAGAAGATCCTCAAATGAAACTTGTCTCCAATAAAACACAAAAAGGGTTCTCACAGGAGAAAAAAGAAGATGCTACTTTGAAGGGTAAACAGTTCGGCCCTCGAGCTGCATGCTTCCCCTGAACATAGAGGCATTCAAACTTATTATGCTCAAATTAAGTTTAACACTAGACAAGAGAGGGTTCATTCGACTATTATGTGATTGCTTATCATTACCACGTTTGGACATGACAACAAATGAATGCAAGAAAAAATCCAACCAAAAATCATCCTATCTAATTCGCTTTCACGGCCTATGAGAACAACCTATTAGCTCTAATTATGATTCACCCTCTTCAGAAGAGGTGCTATATGTTGTATTGCATGTTACATAAGAGCGTGCAAACTCAATACTCTGCACAACGCATGTATCACAGTGTCTACATGACAAGATTAATTTCAGCAGAAAGCATTGATTGGCAGGATCATTGAACATCACAATTGATTATTCTTTATTCAGTCCTCTGTGTCATATACCGATTCTAATATCAATTTAACAGAGCAGAGAGATCATCCTGGCCCCTTGGCACAAGTACACTCTTTTGCCTTTACTTAAATCTGTGAATACACCATTTTGTATGTACTCCAGCCTGAGTATTAAGTCAATTAATTGCCACTTAAGAGAGGTGTCACTCTCTCTCAGAAGTTGATGTAAAACTCATACCAAAACATGAAGTTCAATGTTGAAATCTGCAGAATATTCTCCTGCAGATTTCATTCAGTCAATTCTCTCTAACCCCCTCCCTCCCCAAGGATATTTCAAGGAGAGTTTTGTAGCTTTTTCCAAACAATTCCCACTAGCTCAAAGTACTCTGATTCTCACCCATATACGAGAGAAGAGTTCTGTCGTCTTGTCATAAATGGCTGAGTTCTAAAACAATAGATGCATCCTTTCAGCCCGCAACTACTATTCGTAATATGAAGAAAAGCAAATCCAGATCCTTGTTTCTCCATTGGTTTATAACTCAATTTGAATCTCACACTATCTTAACTCGGGCACAAGACCATATCAGCTCATAAAGTCATATCAACCAAGGAAAACAGATAAAAGCCACACCACGATATTTCCTGCATGATGATTAGAGCAAAAAGCATCTCTTACACCCCAAATTTGGGCAATGGAGATGCTGATGTCTATGAACTTTATATCTTTATTTATGAGCAGTAGCTGAACTAATCCCATTTTGAATCTTCAGTTTTTCTGGACTAAAATATGTGAGTCCCAAACCCGGATAAAATAGGAGGCTTTGCCTTCAAACTATGATTCATATAGCTGACCCCAACTAAATTAGGATTGATGCATAGTGAAGCAAACTTGTGTTTTGACATCAAATAACCAAAAGTGAAGGTTTGACAAGGCACCTATTAATCAGAGTGTCCTTCGTGAAGGAGCAATATTAATTGAGCAATTATTCTCATTTCTCAACTCCTAGAACTTCTAATTCTACAATGCCACGTGCTAATACCTTTGTATGCAAATTGCAAAGCCAAACAAAGCAATTGAAACACAATTGCCTACACGTCTTGAGAAGTGAATACATTCAGATTCATCATAAGAAAAACACAATCTATCTATCTTTGAATTGCAAAGAGAAACAAGACTAGATTTTTTGTTTTGAAGGGTAGATAAAATAAAGGAGGCTTATAAATCAAATGAGTTTGAAAGGAAGAGGCCAAGGGGTAGACCTGGGAACCTCAACTTTATCCTTGATGCGTTCAATTTTCTTCTCCTTTTTGGGTCTTGAATTTCCATAGGAACCTTTGAATCTTTTCCCTTTCTTCGTCCTCTTGTCCCCTCGACCGCACAGGATCGGACCTAACATCGCCGCCGATGGAGCAGCAGCTGAAGATGAATATGCTATTCGTTGCTCCATTGCGGACATCATCATCATCTTCATTCCCTTCGCTGCTATGCTACACCACTGTGCCATCGCCATCTCCAATTTCTTGCACCTTAAACCCTAATTCACTGGAGTGGGAAATTCCTTAAGCAAAATAAAATGCAAAAAAGAAGGGGGAAAGATAAAGAGTAGTCTGATTACGTTTTTCTTTTTGATTTTCTTCTCCCAAAATTTAACACTTTCTTTAGATGGCTGTTATTATTGTTTATATTATTATATTACTATGTGCGTATATTGTATTTTTATTTAATGAATATGATGTTTGAATATATATATTATTCTCCGATAAATTTATAAGAAAAGTAGAGTATCAAGCAGAGCTAGAATGAAGAAGCGGGATAAAAGAAAAAATAAAATTACTACATAATAAGTAAAAAAATAAAATAAGAAGAAAATATTAAGATAACGGAGCAATCGCACCAAATCGAATAATCATATAAAATAAGTTTTTTCGCTGTTGTTTAACAATGAATTTTAGACAATACAATATAATAATTAAATAATAATCCAAATAAACATAAACATTATGTTAAAACTTTCAATTCAATACAATACAACGAATAACAATTATCCAAACAAGGTGCGAGAGGTTTTCGACTTTTCTTATGGTTCTAGATCAGGAGGTTCAATCATATAAATTCGGCAATATGTTTAGAAAATTCAAATAAGTCGATTTTCTATGTTTGATTGCCAAATATTATTTTCAAAATGAGCACTTATAATTATTGTCAATTACCACCAAAGTTGTTTTAGAAAAAAATCGTTTGTGAAACATATTTTTTGAAAAAATAACTTTCCACGTACCAAAGTGGAGCGTTGTTAATTAAATATAAATAATATTCTCTTGTATCAATTTATTTATCTTACTTTTCCTTTATTTGAGACTACCTGATTTAGAGGGCATTTGACACATTACACATCTTCGATCTAAAAACACAAGATGCAAAAGTTTTTTTTTTCTTTTTCTAAAATTTGATAAATAAATTGAAACTTAGAGAGTACTTATATGAGAGTCTACTCTGTCATACAGTAAGTTTAACATAATTCAGATATTTGACTGACAAAAGAAAAGGTTGATATGCAATTAACTCCTCAAGGAGTACTTTTTCCCAGAGAAAGCCTGAAATTTGGGTTCTTCTTTCTTTTGAGGTTCCTCTTTCACAGGTTCCTGCATATTATACAGATGCATTAACAGGCTAAGACTAACAAGCAACTTAAATGTAATAAATTTTTTAAAGGATTCTTATAACAAAGGAAGATAATGTATATGAACACTAGCATATAGGGAGAGATATAAAACCTTCTGTTTTTCAGGAGCGCGGTTTGCATTTGAACCAAATAAAAGTTTCCCTTGTGACTGTCGATTAGAGTTTTGGGAGCTTGGAGCAGCAGCAGATATCTTACCACCATTAGTGACGTTGACTTGCTTATCCGAGGACCCAGAAGAGGAAGAAGAAGGTGGAGGTTGCTGTTTCAAGGGTTTCCCATCCAAACGTCTTGCTCCACCAGTAAAAGGGTTGAATTTTGGCGCAACTTCTGCTGCAGCCTCTTGAACTGTATGAGCAAAGAACTGTTAACCTACAGAAAGAAGTTAAGAAGTTCTGCAGTAACCAGTAAGCTACAGGAAGAAACAATTATGAATGAAAAGCGAAGTCCTAGAACTACACCATATGGGTGAAATAATAATTGGCCAAACAATGCCACCAAACACCCCAACCTGGAAGTATCATAATATTTTGCATTTCCAAAAGGTCCAAGAAAAGAAAGAAGGATGACGTGTTCTTGATCAAAGGTTTTCCAGTCCAGGATATCCAAGTACAACATACACCGTGAACAACATAAATTTACAGCACGGAAGCTTTGGTGCACTGGGGACTGGGGCTGCCTTTTTTAACCACATAAATGTATAGATTATAATGAACTTAAAGGTGTCGACAGTTGGGCAATTGCAATATCCATGCAAGCTCTACTGTCATTAAGAATTTGTAGAACCGGTATCCACAACCCTACAAGATATTTCATCTCAATCAGATGCTGCCATTCGAATATTGTAAGATAAAAAGTTTGAATATGATTTAGGAGTTGATCATCAGTATTTCCCAAAGGAAAAATTCTTTTTTAAAAATTCTGTTGGCCAAGAAAATTAAATATGTTCGAAAGTGGAGTTGTTTGCTGATAGGAAATCACAAGCATGATCAACAAATGTAAACAATATGTGCCAGTGTTGGCAAAGGCGCGCTTAAGCACTGAAGCGAGGCTCAAATCATATTAAGCGATTTGCCGCTTAATGTGCAATTCAATGTCTTCAATACAGTGAGTGTTTCCTGAAGAGGTGACGCTAAACAATTGGTATTTTACTTGATCTTTAAAAAAATAACTTCTTTAACCATATATTTGTAATTCATGCTTATATTTTTAATCTTGGACAAAACATGCATATATTTGCACCTTTTTTCTATTTGCGCCCTCTTTCATCAAAATCCACACTTTATTTGCACTTTGCAATTAAAGCTCCGACGTACCTTAGAGTTTTTTTTTTGTTTTTCGCTTTTTGATAACAAATATGTGCTACTAATAGAATTTGTGAAGACAAAAATTAATTTCAGTAAATTTGAAGAATATGCACCTTCTGCTGGAGCGTTGCTTGGACGAGGAGGAGCCGCTCTTTCAGGT
>JBCEWC010000281.1:30208-64250 GCA_038996855.1 Solanum aculeatissimum | reverse complement strand
TATGATGGCTTGATCGAGGACTTTCGGGTTCTCCTTCGCCATGTCACATCTAGGCCCCCTATCCGGGTCGTGACAGTAACTTTTACTTTCATAAGATTTCATAACTTTATAATTGAACCATCATATTTGGAGATCATGTCTCCCTTTCATGATTTTAATATGATGATTGGGTGAATTTCATGCATATAAACTTTAAATCATCCAACTCAAGAGGACAATGCATCAATGTATTGAAATCTATCAACTTACAAACCATTCTTAGACAACCCACCACAATCGTACATATCATCTCTCATTATTGGACATATAATTATGAAATTAATCTAATGAAATCATCAATTAAATCATGATATATAGTAACATAACTGACATATCTTAATAAACATAAGATAGCTTCAGAAGTGAAAGCCCTTAACATTAAAATATTTATATCCTTACATATCATAGATTGAGACTTCCCTTCTTTCATAAGGCATTCTTTCACATAAATTAGGTCCAAAGCTTGGGGGTTCATGCTCAAAGACATGAAATCATGCAATCCATACATATATATACATACATAATATAGATCCAAGATCATTTAAACAATTTAAGTCAACCCAACACGATCCTTAGAAAACCCTAACTAGGGTAAACATGAATTTCAACTTAATATTCATCATAGACCATGACATGTTACTAATATACTCCATCTAACTAGGAATGCATCATAAATTTCATGATTAAATTAATTTCCTAAAACTTAACAACATATATAAATATTGAACCAAAAGTAAAATAAAAAACCTTGAGCCTTGTGGAGGAAAGGATTTCACAAATCAAATGCACATACCTTAGCTAAATATCTATGGAAGAAATCATGAACTTTGAAGAAGAAATCTCAAAACCCTAGCTTTGCCTTTAATGGAGGACCTTGGGAGAGCTGGGAGAATTTAGGACTTGGGTTTGAAGGGAATGATTTAGGAATAGGGTAAAAAGGGATAGTTTTAAAACTCTAGGGAATGTAAGAAGCCAAAATGATGTAGAATTGGGTTAGGATGTGAGGAAATAACAAAATACCCTTCATAAAAGTTGGCCGAATCAATCCACGCAGGCCCAATTATGGGATGTAGATGAAAACACGACCCTTACTTTGGAGTCTCGTAAACTTAGGCCCCTTATTTCTACTCTGTGACTTTCACTCTATAGGCACCTTCTACGATCTATAATTGAGTCCACGACCTGTCCTACATATTGTGAACCAAGATCCAGAAATCATCTCACTAGGCCTCAAAACCACAAACTCATGCACTGTTTATAAAACTTACCATTAGTCGTAGAACCCTTTCATAGTCCTATTCTATACTTAGTAAAATTTCTAATTTCTAGGACCCTATTTATCACCTATTGATATGACCCGTAGAGTACTTCATAACTTGTAAACCCTTCACATACTCCACTTCAAGACTTCCAAAATTTCCCCTAGACCAAATACCTATTCCATGAGGCCTTTGTATGATCCGTGAACTAAACCAAGACCCATACTTAGGTCTCATGGTTTCCTTTCAGTGGTCAACTTATCAACCTTTTCCGTAGTTTCAACTTTAAACTTGCAGGTTGTTGCAAAAGGTAATGTTGCTAAAGGTGGTGCTATTCCTCTTAGGTGTCCCAAGTATGGGAGGAATCATGAAGGTGATTGCTTGAGAGTTACTAATGCTTGTTTTGGATGTGGGAAGATAGGGAACAATATTTTCAAGTGTCCTAATGTTGCTACAAGGGGAAATGAAGGCGACCTCAAGGCCAAGTGGCTCAAAAGGGGAAAGTTCCACAAGGTGCCTTAGCTCAAGGAGGTGGACCCTGTGAAAACCATTTCTATGCTCTTTATGTAAGGTAAAAAGTTGGGGAGTATCTCGACGTGGTTATGGGTACGTTATGGGTTTTTAATTTTGATGTATTTGCTTTACTTGACATTGGTGCCAATATGTCTTTTTTAACTCCTTACCTTGTCATAAAGTTTGATATTTCTCCCAAAATTTTAAAAGAGCCATATTCAGTTTATAATCTGGTTGGTGAGTGGGTTGTGGCTAAAAAAGTCTATAGAAATTACCCCACTACAGTATTGCACAAAGTTTTCCCATGTGATCTTTTTGAGCTTAACATGATCGATTTTGATGTTATTCTTGATCTGGATTGGTTGTATGCATCTTATGCCTCTATTGATTGTAGAAATGATAGGATTTTATTCCATGTTCCTAGTGAGCCCATTCTTAAATGGAGGGGAACTAATTCAGTGCTTAAGGGTAAATTCATATCCTATGTGAAATCTAGGAAAATGATTTCTAAGGGATGCATATACTATGTTGTTTGGGTTAGGGATGTAGAGTACGAAGTTCTTACTATTGATTCGATTCCTATAACTAATAAATTCCAGGATGTCTTTTCCAATGAGGTGCCTGGTATTCCTCTCGAAAGGAAAATTGACTTTGGCATTGATCTTCTACTCGATGCTCAACCAATTTCCAATCCTCCATATCAGATAGCCCCGATGGAATTGAATTAATTAAAGGAACAATTGAGGGATTTACTTGACAAGGGCTTTATAAGGCCTAGTGTATCTTCATAGGGTGATCCCGTATTGTTTGTAAGGAACAAGGATGGTTCACTTAGTATGTGTGTGGATTATTGGCAATTAAATAAAGTGATCATTAAAAATAAGTACCCACTCCCATAAATTGATGATCTATTCGACCAATTGAAAAGTGCAAGTTATTTCTCCAAAATTGATCTTTATTTCGAGTGTCACCAATTGAGGATAAAGGAGAGTGTTATTCCCAAGAAGGGTTTTCAAAAAAGGTATGGACATTATGAGTTCTTGGTTATGTCATTTGGGTTGACAAATGCCCCCACTATCTTTTCAGATTTTATGAACTAGATTTTGAAGCCCTATTTAGACATGTTTATGATTGTGTTCATTGGTGATATATTGATTTACTCCTACAGTAAAGAGGAATATGTGTGTCACTTGAGAATTGTGTTGCAAACCTTGAGGGATAAGCATTTATTTGCCAAATTAAGCAAGTGTGAATTTTGGTTGAGGGAAGTGGCATTCCTTGGTCATATTGTGTCCGGTGATGTTGTTATGGTTGATCCAAAGAAAACAAAAGTGGTAAAGAATTGTCCTAGACCATTATGTTCTTTAGATATTAGGAGTTTCTTGGGTTTGACCAATATTATAGGAGATTGTTTGAAGGATTCTCCTATATTGCATTGCTTTTGACTAGATTGACTAAAAAGAAGGTGATATTGTAATGGTTTGATGAATATGAAAAGAGTTTTCAAGCATTGAAGGATCATCTTACTTTGGCCTCTATTTTGACATTATTAGAAGGTTTGGAAGGATTTTCTACTTATTAGGATGCCTCACGTGTGGGACTCGGTTTTGTGTTAATGCAACATGGAAAGGTCATTGCCTATGCTTCAAGGCAATTGAAGGTCCATGAAAGGAATTACACAACCCATGATCTTGAGCTATTATACATTGTGTTTGCATTGGAATATGACATCACTATCTCTATGGAGTGCATGTTGATATATTTACCGACCATAAGAGCTTGCAATATGTGTTTAGCCAAAGGGACTTAAGCCCTAGGCAAAGGAGATAGTTATAATTGCTTAAAGACTATGATATGAATGTATTGTATCATCTAGGTAAGGCAAATATTATGGTTGATTCCCTTATTTAGATTTCTATGGGAAGTGTAGCTCATGTGGAGGATGTAAGAAAGGCGATGGTAAAGAATGTTCACCAATTGGCCCGATTGGGAGTAAGATTGAGTAATTCACATTTGGGTAACATTCTTGTACATAATGGAGTGGAGTCATCATTGATAGAGAGGGCTAAGGCATCCCAAGATATGGACCCAACATTGGGAGAGTTAAAGAAGTTGGCAGTTGATAAGAAGGTTGAGGTTTTCTCATAAGGGGGAGATGCAGTGGTTCGTTATCAAGGTCGATAATGTGTTCCAAATGTTGATGGCTTAAGACAAATGATATTAAATGAAGCCCATAACTCTCGGTATTCTATTCACCCCATATCCGACAAAATGTATAGAGATTTAAGAAGCCAAGTTTGTGGCGGGATTCTCAAATTGCCAACAAGTGAAAGTTGAACATCAAAGGCTAGGAGGTCTAGCCCAAGATATTGATATTCTTATATGGAAATAGGAGTATGTAAATATGGATTTCATTATGGGTTGCCTAATACTAGAAGGCAATTTGATTCTATATAGGTGATTATAGATAGGATGACAAAATCAACCTATTTTCTATCGGTTAAGACATCTTATTGTCACGACCCAAGCTTAGGGCCTAGATGTGACATGAAAAATAGGAAACCCGAGGGTAACCCAAACAAGCCTCTTAGTATATCTTTTGCACATCCTTGGTTGCGTAAGCATAAGCAATCATCAAACACATAATTTATAAGGGAAATAGGGCTTTGGACTCACGCTATGGGGACAAATAAGGGAAAGAGGTTTGCATAAATCACATAGCAAATAATAACTAAGGGGAGCATAAGTATGACTCAAGCTATAAGGGAGTAGGTACTTAGGACTTTCATCACCTTCTATCAACATCAACATTATCAATAATATCACATAGGGAATAGGGACTAAGGGATAAGTCTCCATAAAAGCTCACCATCTCAAAGTAAGTACATATCATGAGTATCCAATGACACCTCTAAAATAGGAGTAGGGTGGGGGCGAAGACAAGTCTTGGGCTCACCCTTAACTAGAAGGTAAAGTGAAGTAAAGTCTCAACATAAACAAGATAGAACTCGACTATTGCCCCTGGAATAGAGGACTCACCACTATAAGTTAACTTCTCAAACCAAGCTAGCCACATGGAGGACATCGAGAGCACCGGTCCCTACGTGGTGAAATTATATAGGTAAAAAGTATATATGCATTAGTACTTTGAATGTACTAGTATGTGGGCATGTAATGCACATAACATATGTCATGAAATTAGTGAGAAATATCATCATTTTGGAACATCACTTGAACCATAAAACATAGGACAAGGAGGGACATAGATTATCATGCACAAGAAAAATAGTCATATCTTTTGGGAAAATCTTCCTTTTAAATCAAAGAAAGAACCATCTAGTATAAGTGAAACTCTAGTAATTATAACGATGAACACCATACATACTTGGGAAGAAAATTGTATATATTTATGATAAATACCATTTCCAATAACAAGGGGCCATAACATATATGAAGAAACCTATTTAAACCTTAGAGATAATGAGTTACAAAAGTTTAAGGCACCCTTGGACATGACATAAAGGAACCACCATAATCATTATAAAAGGACAACTTGAGACCGTACGAAGAACTTAAACATATGTGGGAGCAACCTTTAATCGACTTGAACTATATAAGCTAAATCATGGAGTCTCGATGTTTTCCCTACATTAGAAGAAGGGGGAAGTCACTTGCCAAGGCAACCTCCTAAGATGCCTAAGTGGATCCACTAAATCTCGCTAGTAAGTAACCTCTAATAACGGTTGGTCTAGAAGTCAACCTCTACTAGCGGTGACCCCGATTTCCTATGGTGGCACATAGTTATGGGACAATAGGATTTTACTAATGTTCTTTTGTCCTAGCAATGGGGAGTGTCCACATATATCCTAAGGTCAACTCGGTGCTAAGTGTGACTCTCACAGAATGACCATAGACATGAACCATAGAATCATTTAGTGTGAGGAGGTATTCTACTAGCCCATCCTATAAAACGTTTGAACATAGATCATTGTCATAAGGATAGCTCCTAAATCTAGTCTATCCCTCTACTATCAACCTATCATCATTCTCAGAAGCTATATTAGGTGGGGGCTCATACCTCAATAATTCATTCATTCATTCTAAACTCCATAAAACTAACCCCATTTGACACATAAATACCAGTACAATCATGATATCATAAGAGAGCGTTACATTGATGCATAACTTTTATAGAATTTAATGTATTTCAAAACGTACTTGATAGACCTCACCCTTCATCATACCCACAATTTTGCATACATATAGTAATTTTTTTTTTCATTATACATGAGATACTTCATTATAAGAGCTTAGTTCCAAATCATGGTGGGTTAATGTATAGGGACTCAAATTCATGAAATACAAGGGTAACATGCATAATTGGGGTAAAACATCATCACTTGGAACCATTTAAACACAACAAACAATAATAATTGAGAAATCCTAGTTAGGGAATTATGAAAAATATCTCATATCCCATAATTTGGACAACCCACTTAGAGATTCAAAGACCCATAGTAGTTTTAAAATAGGGCACCTTCCAAAATTCACTATTTAAAATCATTCATACCTTCCTTCAAATCATAGATATAGAAAAATGAAATTAGTATTGTAAAGTCATCTACTTTCCAACATCCCATGGTATCATAACATACATAAATTGAATATCATAAAATAGTTCATAATAGTAAACCCTTGAAAGCAAATCATGCAATTTCATTCAATCGATGAAGATTTCCAATATTTATCATGCATAATAGGAGTAATAGAAAGTACCCATAAAAAATCAAACTTAACTTTGAAGAATTTAGTAAAAAGGGTTTTGGGGACTCCATGGGTGGAAGAACCCATAGATGAAGAACCCACATACCTAAATCTTGAGATTTCTTGAAGAAAACTTGAGGAAGGCTTATGGGCTTCACTTAAATTCTTGAAATTCAAAGAGAGTTCTTGAAAACTTGAGATTGAATGGAGGATTTGGTGAGGATTTTTGGGAGAGAATTTGGGATAAAATAGCTTACAAGAGTGTGTAAGAGTATATTGAGTCGATCTCCAACCTTGGAAAAGTATAAATATCATCAAAATGTCAAAAAATGATTTTTTAAAGTGTCCCATCGGCAAAATCGGTGGTCTAGAGGTTCCATCGTCAAACCATTTGGCGATACACCGAATGGGACTTTTAGATCACCCTTTTTGATAGTTTTTAAACTTCTCAAAGAGATTTGGTGACCCATTCAGCGATGCACCGAATGCATTAGGTGGTCAAACTGACCGTCGCTCTTTTTGACAACCTAGACAAACTTTAGTAAAATGGTCATAACTTTTTACTCCGAACTAAGAATGAGACGAAATCAAATGTATTAGAAAGCTAATTCAAAGACCTACAATTTGGTATGTAATGGGTCACAAAATTAATTAAGTGATAAGAGATATGGACTTTTGAATTTGACCCTTATATGAACTCATATGAAACTTAGCCAAATTAAATCCTTTGGTCTTGGCTGGATATAAGAGATGCCCTATGACCCCAAACCACTTGTAATCCACTTTTAACATCTAATAATTTATATTAACACATTATAAATCATCACGTTTATCCTATACATATGAGAAAGGACTCGAGTCTTAGCTTAAGATCTAGGGCATTGCACTTTTGTTGCGAATAATTCTGCCATGATGTATATTAAGGAATTGTTAAGGCTCCATGGTATGAAATTTTCCATAATTTTGAATCGTGGTGCTCAATTTACATCACTTTTGAAAATCTTTTCAAAGAGGTCTTGGTACTAAGGTGAAGTTAAGTACCACATTTTATCCTCAAATGGATGGGCAAGCTGAGAGCGATTCAAAAATTGGAATATATGTTGAGGGCGTGTGTACTTGACTTCAAGAGAAATTGGAATGATCATATAACCTTAATTGAATTTTCATACAAAAATAACTATCATTCTAGCATTAAGATGACACCTTTTGAGGCTTTATATGGGAAGAGATGTAGATCTCCAGTAGGATTGTTTGAAGTTAAAGAAATGTCATTGATTGGTCTCGATTTGATACTTAAAGCTATGGAGAAAGAGAGTTTCATAAGGGAGAGGTTGAAAATAGCCCAAAGTCATGAGAGGTCATATTCAAATGTTAGAAAAAGGGATCTTGAATGGAATGTGGATAATTGGGTGTATCTTAAGGTATCTCCTATGAAAGGTGTAGTACGATTTGGAAAGAAGGGAAAGTTAATCCCTTGGTATGTAGGGCCTTACAAGATCTTGGAGAGGATTGGTAAGGTGGCTTACAAGTTGGAGTTTCCAATGGAGTTGTCTATGGTTCATCCGGTATTTTATGTGTTAATGTTGAGGAAATATATTGGTGATCCAAATATCGTTATACCTTTGAATTACATGAGCATTGAAGATGATTTGACCTATAAAGAAGTCTTGGACAGACAAGTAAAATGATTGAGAAACAAGGAAGTTGCATCTGTCAAAGTTTTGTGGAGAAATCAATAAGTTAAAAGAACATGGGAAATAGAAATGGACATGATGAAATGATATCCTTACCTCTTTCCTTATAATCAAGCCTAAGATACTTAGTCACTCATTCTCAATCCCTTTAAGCTTTCCATAGTCTATCTCTCTATGTCACATTACATGTATGCATTCCCATTGAAATGATTTTCAAAGATGCTTTAAAGTTGCATCATTGCATTCATGATGAAATGTGAGTTACGTACTCTACTCTATTCAAGCTTACCTTTATCCCATTCGAGGAGAATTCTCCAAACACCTCTCAAAATGCCTTCTTCTGACCCATGAATGAAACCTTGCATATCTCATTAACTGTAATCTTTTTGGGAAATTTGAGATCTGATTCTTGTTTAGGAGAAAAATATTGTGTGGGAAAATGGTCTCTTTCATTTTTTAGATCAACCATATTAAAAAATAATTTTTTGTAAGAAATTGTTTATCCAAAATAATGGGCGATCAATCCGCATTGTGGATTGGATTCAATTATGTATAAAACAGACCTACACATATTCCTAGGTTGAAACAGGGAAAAATTGAACTTCACGAAAGTGACTTGCAGGGGAACAAGTCCATGTCGCACTAGTAGTCCCCAATTGTTCAAATGTTTTTTAACAATTCTAGTTTCAAGTGAAATCGTTGGAACTCATTCCTAATAGACTTAAAAATGTATTTGGATGGTTTTAGTGACTTAAAACCTATTTTATATAAATCCCTTAACCCCCAAATTAACCCTTCATTCATCAAATCACTCCCTATAAAAGTTCTCTCTCTAGATCAACTCTTAAAGGCTTTATTCTTCCTCAAGCAAAACTCGATTGAAGATCAAGTGAAGAAAAATCCTCCATTTCTCTTCAAGCTTTTCAAGTAAGTCACTAAAGGTATGTGAGATTCATCCATAAAATCCTTTCTTCTATGGAGTCCCTTCTAAATTCTCAATTTTTATCTTAATTCAATTATGAAATTGTATGTATCTTCTCTACTCCTACTCCAATTCTTAAATTATGTTGGAGATGATGACTATTGACCTATCCTATTAGAAATTCAAGTTAATTGCATAAAATTGATGATGTTACCGTGAATGATTTCAAGTATATTATGATTAGGGATTTTTTAAATTGATGTGAGTTCCTTTACAAATGATCCGATGAGACTTCAATTACATGATTCCTACATGTTTTTTAATCTAATTGCATGATTTTAACTCAATTGTCCATGAACTCACACATGACCCTAGTTTTTCTATGATAAAGCTATGACTTTTATGAATATAATTTTAAGTATGAAAGTATGATCTTATGTTGATGATTTTATGATAATGATGATGATGAGGGTAATGTAAAATACTAATATATGTGATCATGATGATATGATGGAGATTATATCCACACTATATGAAAAGTTATATAGATGAACTATTCCTATATTATGATGAAGTCATGATATCTATTTTACAAGCTATGCAAGTATGATTTTGATAAAGTAAAAATTATGACGATGTCTATATATGCATGATTATGTATTTCGTGGGATATAACTTAGCACCGAGAGGGCATTGGTATATTCCATTGTTCCACTACTATGTGCCACCATAGGGATGATGTTCAGGTTTATATGCCTTAAAGGTGTGCTATTGGATCCATATGAATTTTTAATGATAGACACTCACCATGGTAGGATAGAGCCTAAAGAGTGGGGTCAAATAATTGATTCTTACCGTGCTAGGATAAAGCCTATAGGGTGAGGATCAGGTCTATCTTGGCAAAGTAGACTCCTCTTTTGATTGGTGTAGAGGGAATATCAGGATTCTATGTAATAGTCAGCATGGTTTAAATGTCGGTTATAATCTTATTCATACATATATATGTATACTAGGATATGAAATATTTTTTGATATTTCTACATATGATTTTAATTATTCCATTGCTCATGCATATCTTGTTCTTGCTCTATTGCTTATGTCTATGCATATTGCTATTATATACGATGTCTATTTATGTATTGAATTCTTAAATACTTAGTATATTTCAACATACTAATGCATATTCTTCCGTACATAATATCACCATGAAGGAGTGGACGATGATTCTACTTTTCACTATAGCTAGATTTTTGGATACTTGCTATTGAAGGTTGGTGAGTTCCCACGATTCGGGGACAAACCCTCTGTTTCTTGCTTATGAAGTTATTCTAAGACATTTTAACTATGCTAATATTGAGAGTGAGCTAGTAAGGCTATGTTCTAGTCCCTGCAAAGATCTATGATGTAGAGGCATATTTTGAACACTATGTTGATATAATTCCCTTTAATGGGAACTATTGACTTTTATGAGGTTATGTTCCGCTTGCTTAAATCTCTTGTGAATGCTTGTTTTATCTTATATATGCGTATGATATGAACAAGAGGCTTGGATGAGGCACTTTTGGGTGTCACATTTGTTGTGTCATGACTAGACACTTTTGGGTGTCACATTTGTTGTGTCACGACTAGACACTTTTGGGTGTCATGCATGAAATTATAATACCATTATTTAAAACCCTAGATAAGGAAATCATAAAGTTCAACTTGAAAAATATAGAAATTTGTAGCACATCATTACATTGCATCATTATAGTCAATGAACCTAAAAAATATATATTATTATAATATCTTTTAAAATATGCTCATGGAACTCATAAAATCTCATAACTTAAATAAAAGGTAAAAAAGGACATTGTTGTACTTTGTGGATGAAAGGAATCCACATTTTAACCCACATACCTGATTACAAAGTTTAAAGAAACTTGAGGATTGGTTGAGACTTGATGAGACCCTAGCTTCCTTCTTCTTCCTTGGAGGAAACTTTGCATTAGAAAATTTTGGAGAGGGAGAGAATGAGAGCTTTTAGGGTGAACTAGGGATGACATGAGAGGAAAAAGGTCCAAAATGACATAGTTTTAAGCTCAAAGTATGGGAAAAAGTAAAAAATATCATTCTTTAAAAACTTCCAAACCAAACCACGACCCCCGTCTACGAGTCTTAATTAGGGGGTCTCGTCCTGTTGCATTTTTTGAACTTCTAAAATCCAAACTACGAATGCCTTTTATGACTCACAAAATGGATTACTGGTCATAGACCCTTTCTGCGTGTTATAAGTTTAGGTTTAATTGTGTTGAAAAGTATAATTTGAGAGTCTGTGTTGATATTGTAATCAGTGTGAAGTGTGTGTGAGCTTCTTTGTAAAATTATTATGTTGTGTTTTAATTCAGAACTTGCCCTGTTACTCTGACTGAGACTATAAGTGAATTGTTTAGGAAGGATCTTACGTGGTTGTTGTACACTTATCCTAATTAACCAACAACATGCTTGATGTACCTCTTGATCCTAATGTTTGAGCTTTACAGATACCTTTTTCTTTGTAAATACCTAAGTAACTAAGCCTTTGTGAATGTGAAATCTTGAAATTTGGCCCTGGTCCTTCCTTGAATATTGTACACCTTGACTCAGGCATAAAGCCTAAGTTGAGGGTGACTACCAAAAGTGTCCCTAGTTCATAGGTTGAATATTGTGTACCTCAACTCAAGACAAAAGCCTAAGTTGAGGGTGACAGATGTAAGAAAAATCACACTAAATGGGGTGGAAGCTAATGATACATGAAAAAGGGGGGAAATGTGTTATAGGTGCAAGAAAAAAGAAAAGATGCCTAAATAATGAGCTAAAAAGAAAAAGAATGTGAAAAATAAAAGACAATGAGCTTAAAAGTTTGAGTAAGGAACCCGGAAAGGTTTGAAATAGGAAGAGGGAAGAATGAATGGAAAATAACAGTGTTGGTAGGGAAAAAGTGTAGAATAATACAGTGTCAAGGAGGGTCATTAATCACTATGTTCCTAAAACAGCATATCAAAGTCCCTTAAGTCTACGTTACAAGCCTAGAAAGTCCTATAGTGATCCTAGTCCAAGTAGTCGAAGGTCATAGTCATAAGTATAGGGGCAAACATATAGTATTAAGCACAGTGTTTGAATATCTGTTATGAGTGGGAGTGATTTTGTTAGTCCCAATAATTGAATTTGAAAATACTATCAGGAGTGAGATATGGGACTTCTTTTTATGAGGGAACTTAAGTACACTGTTGATTTTAGGCTATTTCAGTGATTGTGGCTTAGCTGTGGTTGCCTTACTTATCATAGTTGTACTGTCACATATTGATATGCACTGGTTTATTTAATGACTATCTGATAGGCACTGATGTATTAGTTTGGGTATCTGAGGTTGATTTTGAGGTGATGTATGCCATTAGATTTAGATCTGTGTGTTGATATATTGCTTATGTAGATTGAGCTCGTCGCTTGAGGACAAACAATAATTTTAAGTTGAGGGTACTAATGTGATGCTAAAATACAATACTTTTGTTGATTAAAACTTAGAATTTTGTGTGTTCTCGAAGCAATGTTAGTGGATTTTGAAGTGTTTTTATGTTTATTTTGTAGGACTACAAGATTCAGTTTGATTTTGGATAAAGTGTTGCAGAATTGAAGTTTTGGTGATTTACGAACTATTCTACGGGTCGTGGTTAATTCCATGAGCCATAAGTTAGTTTTGTGAGTGAGATCTAGTGAAGGTCCAACTTTTAGAAGTTACATCCATGTACTGTTAGATGAGCCATAACAAGGTCTCATGGAATTGAAATCTGTTTTGGAAGTTGCAGAGTATGAAGCCCAGGTAGGGGTTGTGGTTCCTTATACGACCCGTAACCCAATCCATAGAAGCTGCCAAATCAAGTATTTCTATTTCATTTTGGATTTGTATTTTAGTTATTATAAATAGATTTTTTTAGAAGGGGGGACGTACCAGATGTAGAAAAATAGTAGAGAATCACTTTAGAGACTTCATCTTTTGTGATTTTACATTGCGATTATTACATTGTGCTTTCTTGTGGAGCATTAGGATTGTTTGTTCTTTAATTTACTATTGTAAGTGTTTAATTATGCTATTCTATAATATGATTTCTTCATCTACAAGTATCATACATAGCTAAATCCACAACTAGGGTTGTGAGAACCATGAAGAACTAACAAGGTAAAATCAAATAATCCGTAATTCTTGAAAAGTGTCCATGCATGTATTAATTATGCCCTTTGATGTGAATGTTTTTAACAGTGGATAACGTTAGAACTTGACCTAATTCTTATTGACTGGATCAAGGTGGTAAGGAATGGGGAAAGGGGTTAGTTATATGATTCAATGTGATCCCTCTTGTCTAATCAACCAAACTGGATCAAGGGGCAGTTGTATTAGAATAAAAGGTAAGGGTTTGTAATGTCATACTGTGGGGATGGATCAAATCACGTAGTGAAATTTACCTCTCACCAGGATCAAAGGGTTTGGTAAACTTAACTTCCCATTTTGCATGCTACACACTAGATAAGATTATTATTATTTGGTGATACTAAGTTAGGAATTCATGGGGAATACAATACCCTAGTACTTCTCTCACTGATTTCACAACACTTGCTTCTAGTTTAGGTTTACTTATTGCAATTATAAATTTCCCCTCCTTTTAGAAGATAAGTAGGTTAATTCAAGTCAAACTACTCATAACTACTCCAGGTCTAACCATATGCCCTGTGAGATCGATCTTAACCTTTGTTAGGTTATATATTTTGATAACAACCATTTATCCTCTAATTGGAGGTGTAGTTTGGGAGACATCAGGCACCTGGGTCAAGCAAGGAATACACATCATGGGAAAAGACTCAAGGCATACCAGCGATAACATTTGGTGAAATTTCCATATCCTGTTGATTGCCCATCGCATATAGACAGTTTGTACCCCCACCCGTATTAGTAGTGGTACCTTTCTGATTAACACTGGATGGTGGTACTACCAAAGACTGAGCTTTATTTCCTATATCATCCTACCTTCTCGTTAGGCACTCATTCTTGAAGTGACCAGTCTGTTCGCATTTATAGCAAACATTTGTGCCCTCACAACACTCACCTTGGTGGAGTTTGCCATACTTTCTAGATGGTAGTTTCCCTTTCAAACCTTGAGTCATACTAGCTTAGGATTGAGAACCGTGAGATCTGAAATTCTAATTACCCTAAGACTTTGAATCATACCTATTACTCGGAGTTGGTGCACTTATCGAGGATCATGCATAATTTAGAGACCTTTTTTGAAAATTGGACTTGTCCCCCTTACTTTGCTTATGTTGGCTAGGCTTATGCCCTGCTGACTTAGTCTTCTTGCTAAAATGCTCCTCCCTATCCCTTTTCTTATCTTTCTCAAGTTGTTGTGTATAGATCATAAACCTTGAGATGTGTATGCTCGGAATCAACAATGTTGCTTTGCACTCCTTTTTTACATGCTTGCCCAAGCAAGATATTAACTTTCTCATTCTAGATTTCATGTCAGGGACCATCTCTGGAGCATACCTGGATAGCTATATGAATTTGAGGCTATATTCTTTGATAGTCATCCTTTCCTGCTTCAAGTTAACAAACTCCTCAACCTTTGCTTCCCTCAACTCTTGTGGAAAAAAGTGATCAAGAAAAGCACTCTCAAAGTCATCCCAAATGGCAGGCTCAATATCCTCACCTCAGTTCTCTTCCCATTGATTGTACCAAACATTTGCCACGTCATTAAGTTGATAGGAAGCAAGTTCAACTCACTCAGTCTTATTCACATGCATAGCTTTCAACACCTTTCACATATCATTAATAGAATTATGGGGGTCTTCCACAACCATTGACCCTACGAAGACTAGTGGGTTCATCCTTAGAAAATCTCTAAGTCTCACTGCAACAGTCGGCTCTTGAGAGCTAGAACTAAGAGCCTGTGAACTCTGATTCCCACTCTATGTTGCTACCAGTTGGGTGAGCATAGTGATAGCTCCTCTAAAATCAACCTCTATAGTAGTAGGCGAAGCAATAGGTTCCTGGGGAGCCCCAATGGCTCTAGAAGGTCGACCTCTACCTCTCATCTCCATCTGGCACCTCTGATGAGGGATTATCAGTGTTGCTAGTTGAAAAGTCTCTTTGGGTGGCAGTACGCTTACAAGGCATGATCTGCAAATGCGTAACGGACGAATCTGATAGATACTTTAATAAAATTAAACTCTATTGCATAAACTTAGAATATAAAAGAAGTATAACCCTTATAAATGTCCTATAACCTCATGTTTAAAAAGTGTGGTGCACAACATACCCATAAATAAGACTCTACTAGACATAACTTCATAAACTCCCTAGGACACTTAAACTCTGTGCTCTGATACCAAATTTGTCACCCTGGGAAGGGTACCGTTGGTGTGACCTACACTCAGAGACTATTGCTAATACCCAAGTGAACCACTTGGTCTCATCACATTCATTCAGTCACAACCTAACAACAGAATACATCAATGATTAAGAAATACTTAATAGAAAGCAAGGAAAATTCATCAATCAAAGGCCAAACAATCTATCAATCAACTGAGTAAGACTAGTATGAAAGAAACTAGCCAAAAATAACATCTAATCACAACTCGACAGTCTAGTGTATGAAGCCTTTAAATTATCTGACAAAATAGTGCTAATGACAAGTCCATGGCTACCTCAAAATAAAATAAAAAGGCTAAAATAAAAGTTAGAAGAGAGACATCATATCCTCTGAAAATAGGGGAGGACTCACTAATCAGCTTAATACAAATTGGCCCCCAATGGATCACCTATTGATGATCGCTAGCACTTATCTCTGTATCATAAAAAGATGCAGGCCCAAATAGACTGAGTAAGTAGAATGTACGAGCATGTAAAATAGTAGAATAAAACATGTAAAGATAGAATAACATTAACTCAAATTGCTCAAAACAAGAAGTAGGAAACTCAATCAGCATGTCAAGTGTTTAAAGTAAGAATATAGTTTAGACAATGCTCACTCATATACCATCTAATTCAATCCACTCAGAGTACTATCAAGACCTATATGGGAATTTTTCTAACCAACAACCATCACCTATGAGCCGATGATGATATAATAAAGCGATGTCATTTCCACATCCATCCAATACCTTGCTAGGGTAAATGACATATCATCAGTGGATCCACAATCAATAACATTAAGTCCTCTTTTTGGGACAATAGGAAACATTTGATTTTTATTGTTCAATCCGCTCCTATGTTGGCTACGTAGTTATTGAGCTCGAACTAGACTTACTCTTACTCTATCCAGTGCTCAATGCTCCTCCTAAGACTCAACATGCTCATAAAACATCAATCTTATAGCTACCTGATTCAATTAGTCTTATTGGACATTTGTCAACTCAATTTATCACATCAACTATCAACTCTTGGGTCAGAAATATTCTTTTAGTATTAGCTCATGACTCATAAAGATTCTCTATCATCCATCTTTCCAATTCATAGTATTCAGGAAACAAAGTAGAGTTGAAATATTTAGGAATTCTATAGACTCTTCAGGCTCAAATCATACTTATGCATACCCATTTAAGTGCAATATGTAAAATAACAATAATTCATTCTAAGGTTCATGTAGAAAAGTAAAATCATCTATTTTGAGTGTTTAATTCATAGAAACTATCATTCATGCAAGATTATATAGAAATACATTAGGATTTAAAAAAACCTTTCAAGAAACATTCATAGAAGACTCAATTCGTTTATAACTCAATCAATCCAGGTTATGGGGCACATGGAAGAACATAATCCATGTTTGAGTTAGCCTTACATACCTGGAAGATTTGAATCCTAGAATAGCTTAGAATAACTCACAAGATTCTCTTGAAAACCTTGCTGTAAGTTTGAGAATGTGTTGTAGCGTAAAAAGGTTGAATAGTTATGTCTAGGGACTTATTTAGGCATAAAACCATTAAGTTAAGGCTTTGAAAGCATGGGAAAAGATCAAACTAAACCTTTTTAAAATGTTTCCAAAGTCGTCTAATGGTCAATCTATTGCCCATGGAAACTTTTACGGCTAGTAGAAACCCATCCATAAATTTTTGGGCAAATATTAGGGTCTCTAGATCCATTCCACGAGCCCAAACCACGACCCGTAGAATCATCTACGACCCGTGCATGGTTCCATCAAGTTTGGGACTCAAAATGGACTTGCAAAAGTTTTTCATGAGTAAACAGGATTGGTCATTATTCAAACCATGACCCATAAGTCGGTTTATTGTTTCACTCTGCACTGGCAGTCCGTAGTAAAATGGTTATAACATTTTGTTCCAAACTCTAAATGAGGCAAACTTGGTGGCGTGGGAAAGCTAATTCAAAGACTTTTGATTTGGTAGGTCATAAACCACTAAATTCTTTGTGTAATAAAAGTTATGGTCATTTAAAGTTGATCCTTAAATAATCTAATGCAAAAAATTCAATCAATAGGAAAGTTTTGAACTTGCTTAAGTAATAAAGGTCTCTCATGACCCTAATCCACTTTCTATATATAAGAATGAGACTTAAAAAATAGGTTCATGTAAGAAAACACTAAGTTCAAGATTATGTATTTACGATAAAAAATTCAGATCCTAAGAATAGAGTTATGGGATGTCACAATCAAACTTTTGAAAAGAAAGAATAGAAGATGAAGAACAAGAATCTAGAAGAAACAACAAAAAAAGACGACGAAGGAGATAAACAATAAGAACTGGAAGTTGCAGCAACAGAAAGAAGACGAAGAAGAAAGAAAAAAAAGACGAAGAAGTAGGAGGAAACAACCACAGAAGGAGAAGGCAAATTGGAAGAAGAAATGCAAAAGAAAGAGACAATAAAGAAGAAGAAACACAAGTGACCATTTTCATTTCTTTTTTAAAAAAATAAAGCAAAAGGGCTATTTTAAGTAATTCAAATAAATTGGGCTAAGCAAATGATAAGTAAATTTACTAGGGATAATTACAATACAAAGTCTTTCAACCAAAATAATTATCAATAAATGGTTATTCGTTGTATAAATATGACTTTATCTAGTTTTTTAATGTATCATAATGTATATTTAATGTATAATACAGTATAAGCAATCTACATTATATAGTTAGTCTATACTTTCTATGACTTTTTACAAGTTATATTGTATAGTATGTATATTTTTTTAATAAGTTTTGGCTATTTTTATGTAAATAAAAAAGAATTATATTTGTTGTAAATAAATTAGTTTATTGCATAGATTTGAAATTATCCCAATTTAATAAGCAAACAATTTGAATAATTGAGCCAAATATAAATTCATTCCATATAGTCAGGGAGTTTATAGTTTTGACCTGTCACATACTGTTATTTACTACCAATCATTTTTTGACAACTACTGTCATTCATTAAATTGATGAACAATTTATAGCCTGAAAAAAATTTATAATAGTTATCCAATTGGTTTATATACATCCTCATTACCTAAATATGTTTGCGCTTTCGCCATGGATTATTGTGGATTTAAGACTTTGTGATGTTTCTCAAGCCTCACCTTCTTTTTAAGGTAAAGTTGTCGCTGTCAAGTTGTAGGACAGTAAGCTAGGTTCACCAAAACCTTTGATCCAGCGAATAGGTAAATTTTATCTCAAAACTTGATCTGTCTCTATGATATGACATTACTAACCCTTACTTTTTATCCTAGTACAACCTCCCCTTGATCCAGTTCGATTGATTAGACGAGAACATCTCAATTGAATCCTGTTAATTATCTCTTTTTCTATTCATTACTTTCTTGATCCGACAAGTAACACTAGGCGATTTCTAGCGTGGGCCTCCATTACAAAGCAATTAAAGTGAAGAGGATCAATTAATACAACCTAACACACCTTCCAAGAATTACACAATATCTTATTTTACCTTGTTAGTTCCTCATGATTCCCACAACCCTAGTTATGGATTTAACTATGCATGATCAGTATAAATGCAGAAATTATAAAGTAGAGTAATATAATTAAGCACTTACACAGATTAATAAAGAATATGAAATCCAAATCTTTAATTAGAATCACAAGGTTGAATGAAGAACACACAACTTGATCTGTCTCCTCTCAAAATATAATAAATCCTAAGTGTATCCTTAGAAACCTTGTTCAAACTTTGTGACTGTTGAAAACTCTATGAAAAATTACCTTAAAACCTATTTATAATGTGTAAAATACAAAATCAAAATGGAATAGAAAAATCTACTAACATCACTTTGAGAACACACAAAATTCCAAGTTTTAAGCATCAAAAGTGTTGAATTTTGGCAGCACATCACTTCGCCTTACACAATCTAATTGGGCCTCTAGATATGGATATCACAAAATTGTACTCATTCAAGTGACAAATGTCATAAACAATAGCCTACATGACTAAATGTTAAGTCATTCACTTGCATATATGCATCTAAAATTAATGGCTCCATTTCCTATCAACCTCTTTGTACTCAACAAGTTCTAGAGATAGAAATAAAGTAGGTTTCTTAGTAGAAAAGGACCTTAGGAAGTATATGGTTGAGGTTAGGAATATTAATGATAGGATGATATTAATTAAACTTCTTATTGAGAGTCATATTGTAAATGTTGTTAGTGTCTATGCGCCTTAAGTGGTCTTGGATGAGGAAGTTAAAAAGTTGTTTTAGACAGATTTAGATGGGGTTGTGAAAGATATATCATACACCGTAAAGATCTTTATTGGGAAAGACTTTAATGGCATATTAGTGCAACTTCTAGTGATTTTAATAGTGTTCATGGAGGCTTTGGTTTTGGGGAGAGGAACAGAGGGGATGTCTCTTGGATTTTGCTAAAGCCTTTGAGTTGGTTATTGCTAATGCTTATTTTCGAAGAGGAAAAATCACTTGGTTACCTTCCGTAGTACGGTAACTAAGACTTGAATTAATTACTTTCTCTTTTGGAAGGGTGATAAAGGCCTTTGCAAGGATTGTAAGGCTATTTTGAGTGAAAATATTTCCTCCCAACACATACTTTTGGTGATGAATTTAGAAATTACGAGGGATAGTTGGAAGAATGACCTTTATGATTAATTGAGGATTAGATGGGGGGCCTAACTCCTGCCCTTTTTTAGGAGATAGAGGAGAATGTGAGTAGCTTGGAAGCTTGGAGTAGTAGTATAGATGTGAGGAACAAGTGAGACATGATTGTTGGTTGCAGTAGAAAAGTAGCTACCGAGGTACTACGAGTTTCTAGAGGGACCTTTCATGGACATAAAGGTAGATTGGTGATGGATAGAGAAGTTCAAGGCAAAGTGAAAGCTAAGAAGGTAGTCTTACAAAGTGATTGAAGTGTATAGATGAGGAAGAAAAATGGAGGCTTAAGGATATACACAAGATGGAGAAGTGAAGTCGATAATCGCAAGTACCAAATGGCAGTGTTTGAACACTTATACGTCAAACTAGGGAAAAAGATGGGGACATGAGATCATATAGGCTCGTTAAAGAGAGAGAGAGAAAAGGTCACAACTTGGACTAAGTGAAATGAATCAAGGATGAGGAGAGTGAGGTGTTGGTGGATGAAAGCTCCATTAAGCAAAGATGAAAGACTTATTACCATAAACACTTAAACGAAAAAAGGGATAGAGATATTGAGCTAGCTGATTTGGTACACTCTAACATTTATCAAAAATTTTATTATTGCAGGCATTTTAGGGTTGGGGAGGTTGGATATGAAATTAGTAGGATGATCAAAGGGAGAGCATTTGGGCCCAATGCAATTTCGAGGCAATGTAGAACAACACTATCAAGTATGGTATAGAATGGTTAACTAGGTTGATTAATGTTATATTGAAGACTACTAAGATGTTCGATGAATGAAGGAGGAGTACTATTATTTCATTTTACAAGAACAAGGGTGATATCTAAAACTGTAATAATTATGAAGGAATCAAGTTACTAAATCATACTATAAAGGTCTAGGAGAGAGTGGTGGAGATGAGGGTGAGCAGAGGTGTGTCAATTTTCAAAAACTAGTTCAGATTCATATGGAAGAGATCGACTACTAAAGCAGTCCATCTTGTTTGGAGACTATGGAAAAATATAGAGAAAGAAAGATTTCATGTGGTATTCATTGATCTTGAGAATGTAAATGACAAAGTTTTGAAGGATATTCTCTAGAGGCATTTGTAGGTGAAAGGTGTTCCAATGATGTATATTAGAGTGATAAAGGACATGATGGAGCCAAAACTCGAGTAAGAGTGATGGAGAAGACAAAGTATTTTCCTATTGAGATGAGACTTCATCAAGGTTCTGTATTGAGCCTTACTCTTTTTTCCTTAGTGATGGATGAGCTAACACGGTCTATTTAGGAGGAGATTACATGGTGTATTCTATTTGCAGATGACATAGTATTGATTGATGAGACTCGGGGTAAAGTTGATAACAAGTTGGAGATTTGAAGACATACTCTGGAGTTCAAAAGGTTCAAATTAAGCAAGGTCAAAATAGAATACTTAGAGTGTACATTTAGTGTTGCAAGGACTAAAGCGAACATGAAAGTAAGGTTCGCCACTCAACCTATTGCCAAGAGAGAAAGCCTTACATATTTGGGTCTATCGCCAAGAGTAGTGGTAATACCGATGATGATGTTATGCATCACATTGGGATAACATGAATGAAATAGAGGCTTGCCTCTGGAGTATTGTGTAATAAGTAGATACCACCTATACTTAAAGGTAAGTTTTATCGAATGGTAGTTAGACCATCTTTGCTAAATGGGATGGAGTGTTAGCCAGTTAAAAACTCGCATATTCAAAAGATATAAGTTACAAAAATGAAGATGTTGAGATGGATGTGTGGACATACTAGGTATAATAAGATTAGAAATGAGGTAATTGGAAAGAATTTAGGGGTGACTTCTGTGGAAGACATAATGGGAGAAGCGAGATTGAGATATTTTGGACATGTGCAGAGAAGGTGTGTTGACGCTTTGATTAAGAGGTGAGAATGGTTGAATTTAGGGGTTGTAATAAAGGGTAGGTGTATATCGAAAATGTATTTTCGAGAGATGATTAGACATAATATGGTGCAACTTCATATCACCAAGGACATGACCTTAGATAGAAAGGAATAAAGACCGCATATTAGGGTAGAAGGTTAATAGGCTAGTAGGATCATCGGTTGTTATCTTGCCTTGTGATTTAGTAGGTTAGTAGGATTAGTCTTGTTAGGTTGGTAGAATTAGTCGCGTCATTATATATTTGTGTTGTTACTGCCCGTCATTTATTTTGCTATTGTTAGTTTATTGTAGAATTGTCATTACTTCTCATTTTAGTCGCTACTATATATCTATTATTTTTTTCCTTTTGAGACTGATATATTTGTGTCGTCTTTTGGAAATAGCTATATCTATGAAGTAGTGGTAAGACCTGCGTACAAATCTATTCTCTCCAAACCTCACTTGTGAGATTTCACCGGATATGTTATTGTTTAGATAAATAAACAAGTTCATCATCAATTCACTCCAATTTTCCGTAAATACTAAATTTTAAATTGTATAGTCTCCTTATTATTTAATTAATAAAAAAAATTGAGTTCAAATTATAGAGAAGAAGAAAATTTTGTTGAGAGTGTTGTTTTCAAAATATACTCTACAATGCATGATTTAAGTATCAATTAAATTCGATTCGATTTTTAAATTTATCGATTATCAAATTGTAGAATGTTAATCCACTATAAAATTATTATCAATTAAATCATTAAAATTTGACACCACGGTGAATCAACAAATTATATTTTTCTCAAAGCAAATACTGACATAGTAAAATAATCAAGAATTTAAAACTTTAAGACAACCTAAAAATTAAAATATAAAATTAAATCCAATCTCAAGTAATACAAATATAATTTATAAATTTAATTTGTATCGACTAACAACTTGTTTGGACGGTGGTTTTTGGTGATATGGTATGGTATGGTTAGTAAGAGAACCATATTTATTTTGATTGTTTCACTAATTATATGATATGGTATCCTTTGATTTCATAGTTATGTAACCATGAAAACCCTCACTTTTTGGAATCATCAATTTGGTGGTATCCCATGATTTCCTTTTTTTTTTTCAATTATACCTTTACTTAAATTTAAATAATTCTAATTTATCCTTTATTCTTTATTAAATTTTACCCTAATATATCTATTGTTTTTGTATTACTTATCCCCCCCCCCCCCAATCAACTTTTGAAATTTCTCTTCTGCCTTCCGTTATTTCTATCAAATTTCAGTCTATTTTTTCAAATTCGTTTTCTTAAAAGTTCCTACTTTTTTATTTTGTTGTGTTGTTTGTATGGATTGGAGATATATTAGCTTGCATGTTTTCCTACTTGATTCAATGTATTTATTTTTAAAAAATATTAAAAATATATTGATAAATTTAATATTTATAATAATTAAGGACATTTTTATAAATATATAAGTTACGTTACAGTATCATACAGTCAAATCAAAAAATAAATTATCATTAAATAGTGACAACCCATACAATATATCCAAACATTGTACAGAACTGTACTGCACAATACCATACCATACGGTACAATATCGTAATATTATGAAACCATGACAAACCACCATCCAAACAGAGGTAAAAGAAAACCTCAAACCATTGGAAATCAATAATCTAATAATAGAAAAATAAACTCATTAGTATTTGATTATTGACTTGGTAAAATTTTGAACACAATCCCAATTTAATAAAAAAATTGATACGAAAAAAACTATCGCCACCACTGACTGCATTGTAACCCTAGCTGATTTGGATGGCAATGGCCACCAATTCCACAGATCAACCCCATTCTGGGGTTTATCAGCCTGTTAGTGATGTTGATCGAGGGCCACAACCAAAATATGTTAACATTTTAAAGCCACAAAGTTCTAGTATTATACGCATCCCTTTGAAACCAATTGCTTATCTATACAGGGAACCAAGGGTTATATGGGAAGAAGAGTTAGTAGAATAGATGATTGTCAATGAAAACTTGCAATATGTTGTAATTGGAAAGTTTTCATACGGGTGGCATGATATTAAGGAATTGAGGAGATTGATTCTGAAACAATGTGAATTAAAAGGGGAGTGTAATATTGGTGTGTTAAGTAATAGGCATGTTTTGATTAGAGCTTCGAATATGGAGGACTACGTCAATTTGCTGTCAAAACCTGCCTTTTATATTACATACAAACCATGGACTTACACAATGAGGACATTAAAGTGGGAGCCTTTGTTTGATCCAGAGGAAGAAACCACTATTGTCATAGCTTGGATCTCCTTTCCGACCCTGCCACCTAACTTCTTTGGTAAGGAAATAGTTTTCTTGTTGGCTGCTGTTGCGAGGTAACCTTTGCAGGATGATATGGCAACCAGAAACCAGACGAGGCCCAGTTGTTCAAGGGTCAAGATTGAAGTAGATCTACTGAAAGAATTTTCGAAGAGGATTAACGTCGAATTTAGAAAGAAGTCAGGGGAGATTTGTGAAAGATGGTTGAAGATCAAATATGATTATATGCCTATATTGTAAAACATGTAGGATTCAAGGACATGATGAGGAATAATGTTATATTCTTCATCCTAAGCTTTTAGACAAGAAGAGTGGTATTGATGCCAAAAAGGATAATGATAAGAAGGAGCCACCAAAAAAGGTACTGATAACAAAAAAAGATCCCAACAATGATCAAAAAAGGGAGGAGGGTAAGAAAGGAAAAGGTTAGAATCAAGCCAAAGGGAAAAGAAAACAAGAATGGAACCGACGACCACCAAAACAAGATGCAGGGTTACAATTCAAAATCAGTTCAATGTTCTAGAAAATGGGGAGAACAAGGTGGATAAAGTGGATGACCAAGGCAATCAGGTTACACCCCAACTAATGAATACTAAAGATTAGGTGATGCAAAATTTAAATAATAAGGAGAAGAACAATATACAGAAGCAACAAGGGACTGAAAAGGTGATGCTGGAAAATGTTGAATGTGCACAGGAAAGAAACAATACAAATACAGAAAAAGGGAAGCATATAACAAAGGAAAGTGAGATCAAGGGTGCAAAATCTAATGACAAGGAGGTGAACACTCCTGAGAAACAGAGGAAAGTTGTGCATTCTGATAGTCAAAGCTCTGTCAACATTGTTAAGGATATTGAGATAAAAAGGCAAGTAGGGGAAGATAGGCAACAACACTCAGAGATCCTGGTCAGACAAGATAATGAGTTGGAGCAAAGTGGACATGTCATAGAAGAGGATAGTTATGAAGGCAACTTTTATGATGTAGCTAGGAATGGAGATCTATCTCCTAGGCACATTGAAGGGCTAAAAGGTGGAACTAAAAGAAATAGTAGTATATTACCTTTATAGGTAAAAAGAAGGAGTAGTCAAGAAAAACTCTCTGATAGTTCCTAATGATTGAGAAACTTTTGTTTTGGAACATAAGATTTGGTAAGACTTAAAAGGCCTTTGACGGACTTATAGATCTAAATAAAATACATCAGTAATCATTTATAGCACTGATGGAGTCTTTTCAAGGGGACTCAAGTCTAGAACAATATAAAAGTAGGTTGGGTTTTTAAAAGGCTCACTGTAATGTTACTGCAAAAATTTGGACCTTTTGGAATGAAGAGTAGGACGTTATGCATGTGGAAGATACTGGGAAACAACTTACTTTTACATTTAGTGCTAATCAGATAGAGTTCAAAATAATATTTGTTTATGTCAGGTGTAAGGCAATAGAAAGACTGGAACTATGGGATGAATTAAAAGTTATGGCTGGCAATACAAGGTTCCTTCGCTTATAGGAGAGGATTTTAATGTGATTCTATTAGAAGAAGAAAAATAGGGGGGATTACCTTTCACCAATGTTGAATCTGTTGTTTTTGCTAATGCTATAGCAAGATGTGTTGTGATGGAGCTGAAATTCTTAGGCAGTTCATACACTTGGTGGAATGGTAGAATTAAAGAAGACTATATCTTTAAGAGGCTGGACAAGATCTTGGTGAATCAAGGGTATCTTGATAAATTTCCATCTAGTGTGGTTCATCACTTGGTAAGGGAAGGGTCAGATCATACTACATTACATGTTTTATGCAATTCTAGAGAAAAACCAGTCATAAAGCCTTTCAAATTGCTTAACTTATGGACTAAACACCACACTTTTCTCAAGATTGTTAAGGAAAATTGGAAGGTTGATTTTGTAGGGGATCTTTTTGTGGTTTTCAAAACAAAATTGAAGAGAGTAAAAATGGCACTCATGAAATGGAGTAGGTCCACTTTTGAAAATGTATTTCAGCAGGTTGCTAACTTAGAAGAGGAGATAAAAGTTAAGAAGATTCAATTTGAAATAAATGCATCAGCCCAGAACAGAGAAGAGTTTCAAAGAGTAAATGTGAAACTAAAAAGATACTATCATTATGAAGAAGAATTTTGGAAGCAGAAGGTAAGCATGAGGTAGTTCAATGATGGGGATAGAAACATCAAAATTTTTCATTCATATATTACTGGGAGAAGGAAGAAGTTGAATATAGGAAATGAAGTAGTTGCCTACTTTGAAGAACAATTCAGGGAAGAGTCTAGGAATAATGATTATGCATCTCTAGAGATCATCCCTAAGCTGGTTTCAGAGGAGCACAATGAAAACATAGTCAGACTCCAGATATAGAAGAAGTCAGACAGGCTGTATTTGACATGAAAGGGGACAGTATTGGGGTCCTGATGGCTTCTCAAGGTTGTTTTCTCAAGCATGTTGGGATATTATGTGAGAAGATATCACAAATGTGGTTAAGACTTTTTTCTGTGGATGGGAACTGCCTAAGTATATTACTCATTCTAATTTGGTCCTTATACCAAAGGAGATAGTCAGGCATTTAACTGATCTAAGGTATATTAGTTTGAGAAATGTAATTAATAAAGTAATTTCCAAGGTCCTCTTGACCAGAGTTTCTGAGATTCTATCTAATATCACTTCTCCTAATCAGTCAGGTTTCATTAGGGGCAGAAACATCTTAGAAAATATGTTATTAGCCCAGAAAATTATAAGAGACATCAGTTTGAGAAATAAACATGCTAATGTAGTAGTCAAGATAGATATGGCTAAGGCTTATGATAGAGTTTCATAGATTTTCCTCGCTAAGGTTTTACGAAAATTTGGCTTCTCTGAGATCTTTATTAATATAGTTTGGAGGTTGCTTAGTACCAATTGGTATTCTGTATTGGTGAATGGACAATCATTTGGCTTCTTTAGATCCACTAGAGGGGTCAAGCAAGGTGACCCCTTATCCCCAGTATTGTTTATCATTGTTGCTGAAGTGATGTCCAGGAAGCTAAACAATCTATTTCATGACAATGAGTACAGGGGATATGGGATGCCTAAATGAAGTTCATAGATTAACCATCTCTCCTATGTTGATGATACAATTCTTTTTTGATCAGGGGATTAAGAAGTCAATTATCAAAATCATGACGGTTCTAAGTGAATATGAAAAGGTGTCTGGATAGTTAATTAATAGGAGTAAAAACTCTTTTTACATTCATGAGAGGACTCCTTTGGCAGTGGCTATTAGATTGAATAAGATTACTGGAATAAAAATGGGAAACTTTCCTTTTGTCTATATGGGATGTCCAGTTTTCTATGGAAGGAATAATACAACTTATTTAGAGGAGATAGTGAAAAATTGCTAAGAGAATTAGAAGCTGGCAGAACACGTTCCTCTCATATGGGGGCAAATATATTTTGATTAATCATGTTTTACAGTCTACCTTTATATTTGCTTACTATTATGACCCCCTCCAAAACAGGTAATTAAGAAAATCCATCAGATCTTTGCTTTCTTTTTTTGGAGTAAGGTAGGGGGTGAAAGGGGAAAACATTGGGCCAAATGGGAAGACCTATGTTATCCTTAATTGGAAGGTGGTTTGGATTTCAGATCATTGCAAGATGTGAATAAAGCTTTGCTTTCAAAGCTTTGGTAGAACTTCAGGACCTCAACCTCTTCTTTGTGGAGTAGGTACATATGGAATAAATATTGTAAAAAGGATCACCCTTATATTGCTAAAGGAGTGACTAGTTCCTTAACATGGAGAAGACTTGCTAATATTAGAGATGAGGTAGAGCATGAAAAATGGTGGCAAGTAAGGTCAGGCTCTTCTAGCTTTTGGTTTGGCAACTAGACAAAACAAGGAGCCATGTACTTCATTAAAGAGAGGGTTGTGGAGGAGGAATTGGAAGTCAAGGAGTTCATCTGTAATGGAGAGTGGTTAACTGATAAGTTAAAAAACAAACTTTCGAAAGAAATGGTGGAGTATGTTACTCAATATGTGAGTCCAAGATTAAATAATGAGGTATCTAAAAGACCTTGGTGGATGGTCAGCAATAATGGATTTTTCTCTACTAGTTCTGCCTTTAATTACTTAAGCCAGAAACAATAGGAGATGGATTGGATGGCTAATATTTGGTTGAAAGGACTACCTTTTAAAATAAGTTTTTTTCCAGCGAAGAGTGTGGAAGAGAAGGGTGACTACTGAGGATAATTTGAAAAGAATGGAAGGTAAGTCTTACTTCCAAATGCTACTGTTGTAATAATTATGAGCAGGAAACAATGACTCATCTTTTCCTAACAGCTCTCATAGCTACTTAACTATAGAAGTATTTTGCTTGCTGTGCAGGTCTACAAGTGGAAGGGGTACATTTGCAGCATCTAATTCTAAAGTGGTGGAGACTGAAAGCCAATGCCAAACTATAAATTCTATATAAAGTTATTCGTATGATTGTCATGTGGGAGCTTTGGAAAAGAAGAAATGCAAAAAGATATGAAAAAGTGGTCACACAATATGGACTAATTCATCAATGTCAACAAACATTATATTTGTGTGGTAGAAAGAGATTTCTTGGAGTTCATATTCCTAAAATCTGTGTGGACATGGTTAACATGTTACAACAATACAAACCAAAGCAATATTTTCATCTTGTGGTGTGGAGATATCCAATGGAGGGGAGACTTAAATGTAATATAGATGAAGTTTGCAGAGGCAACTCAGGATACAACTCATATTCCTTCTGTTTTAGAAATGGCCAAGGGAATTTGGTATATGTTGAGTTTAAGAGAATTGACATCAGGATGAACCTAGAAGCTGAGAGTATTGTCATTCTTTTGGCCAGTAGACACTGCAAGATGGCCAATTGGAGGCACTGTACAATTGAGTCAGATTCCTTGGAGGATATTAGAATGATCAGGAATGAATGGAGGATTCCATGGCAGGTGAGGGATCTAATTAAAAAAAATAAGGAATTATGACTGAAAATTGATTACACATACAATATATATATAGAGAAGACAATCAATTAGCAGATATGTTAGCAAACATTACAATGGAACATGATAATGACATTAAATGTCATACATTCAGTCAACTACCCATCAGATGTAGAAGATTGATAAACATGAATAAGACCCAGATTGTCAATTTCAAAATCAGAACCAAAAGAATAAAATACACATGGAGACTAACATTCACAGGCATCTAGATCTAGAAGTCTACCGCTACAATATGTATATACGAAGAAGATTAAAGAAAAATGATCACAATGCTCCTACAATGTAAAAGAGTCTCCAGCAGAAAGCGAGGATTTGATGATAGATCGAACTAGATGCATCTTGAGACTGGTGCGGATCAGTTAATGAATGGTCATTCCATTGCCATGGGATACAACATAAATCACCATTTTCACTGGGTGAACAGGAAAAGGGGCAAAGGGCACAGGTCAGCAAAGAGCAAAACCTAAGGATGGCTTTGAAGGAGACGATGAGAGCTTACCTGGAACATACATAGTGAATATCAACGACTGAGGACTTGAAGCAAAGATTCACCACCACCTTAAGATGGAGGAGAAGGAAGGTTGGATTCGCAGAGCACTCAATAGACATTAGAGGAAAAGTGAAGAGTCTAGTCTTAGAAGAGAAAATCACATAGAATGTCCAACCAAATGTAGTGGTCTTGATATTTTGCCCTCCATAAGAGAAGTCTTACAAAAATGCTTCCTTTTTCACTTTAAGTTGAATTAAAGACATTTTTACCCCTCTACACCTTAAATATCTTTTAAAAAATTCTCTATACTCAATTGCCGCTCAATTTTTCTATTTTTCTCTTTCTTTATTTTTTTTATTTATTATTTTTCTCCTTTGTTTCTTTGTCTTTTTTTTGAACTTTTATTTTTTTTTTCTTTTTCTTTATTTTTTAATTGTGTTTTTATTTTTTCTTTTTCTTTCTTCTTAACTTGTAGTTTTTTCTCTTCATTTTTTTTCTTTTTCTATTTCTATTTTTTTAAATCTTGTCCATGGGACGTAACTTGTGAAATTTTTTATCTATGTCTTGCCTTTAACGTAAAATTATAGAACATCTCATAAATCAATACATAATGTGGTAATGTCAAATCTTGCCCATGAAGCTTGACTTGTTGTTTTGAAGTCCTTGGACTAACAAGTCTAATCTCTAAGGAATAGTTATGGAGTATCCCATAAATCAAAACAAAATGTGACATGTCAAGTTTTGCCCATGGAGCTTGACTTGTTGTTTTGAAGTCTATGGACTAAGAGACAAAAGTTATATATATGATAAATCAAAACATAATGTAAAAGTTATATATATGATAAATCAAAACACAATGTAGTTGTCAAGTCTTGCCTATGAACCTATGTTAAGTTTTTGGTATAAGTTTTGCCTCTAAGACAAAAGCTACAGAGCATCTAATAAATCAAAACATAATGTGATAGTATCAAACCGCTTGTTGTTTGGAAGTCTTTGGGTTAAGAGGCAAGATTTATAGACCATGTAATAGTGTCAAGTCTTGCCCATAAGACATAATTTCTAAAATTCTTGATCTAAGTCTTACCTCTAAGACAAGAGTTGTAGAGCATCTCAAAAATCAAAATACAAAAAACTGTATCAACTTTTGTCCATGGGACGTAACTTATTCTTTAAAAGTTTTTATGCCAAATATTACCTCTAAAATAAAGTATCTCGTGAAATTTCAAACTTCATATATTTAAAATAATAAATATGAAAAAAAAAATTATCTTAAATATTGACTTGAATTTAGAAATCATTTTATTTAAAATAAATATAAAATATATAAAATAAATATTATTAATAGTTCCATAATTAAAAAAAAAGAAAGAAAAAATAAACATTAGAAAAAATAGAAAAAAATAAAAGAAAAAAAGAAAGAAATAAAGAAAAGAAACAAAATACTAACAAAAAAAATGAAAGAAATAAAAAAAAATGTCCATAAGGCAGATCTACGAAGGTGAAATAACGAAATTCTTGCCCATAAGGCAGGTCTGCGTAAAATAATGGACCTTATAGCTGAGGAACAATTTTGTCTAAAAATATTGTTAAATTAGGTCTTGGACCTAACTCACACCCCAAAAGCTAGCTCTAAGGGAGGAGGATTGCCCAAACCTTATAAGGAGTCCACCCATCTCATTAACCACCAATGTGGGACTCTTCAACAAATATATTATTAAAGAAATGGAGAGTATTTTTGCAAAGTCATCCTTATTAGGAATATTTTATCAAGACCATCTCTTATAACATAACCCGTAGAAGGGCCTAAGGCTAGACTTGATTTTTGTTTCAGACATGGGCTGTCGATTTTGAGCCTAAATCATAGTGTAATTTTGATGTTTGATTAATAAATAAAAGCCCATCATGAGCGTATTTGATTTAAGAGAAAAAAGAAAAACTTTGATATAAAGACCGAAGACCAAACACCTAACACAAAGTGAAAGAAGAAAATTTAAAAACAAAAAACAAATTTGAACTGAGCTCCCAGAGTGGTAAGACAAAGCATATGTCACATACATCAAAACCGCTTTTATTCAAGTTAGAGCTTTACATTTCGTCATATCACAACCCAACTAAAGTTGGCAAGTCTTATTAGAGCCACTACTACTTTTGCATTTTATAATCACTCACTTATTAGTCCATTTACAGGATAGGTAGTAGTAGCAACATGACTAGTGCAAAAACTACAAGATTGCTGTCTCCATCTCTTTTAGCCAAGATAAACCCGCATTGAAGGCGGAGCAGCCACAGGCTGCCGTTCATGCATCGGCTCGGCCACTCCACTGACCACCAGGTCCCTGAAAGAAGAACTCCTCTTGTTGGCTCCGGAATATTTGCTCCACCTCTCTTGCTGGTAGCCCGAATCCCAACTCCAACGCTTCCCTCTCCAATTGACTCATCACATTGTTCCTCCCTAACCACAATACAAATCAGAGTCGTTATGCCACATGAAAATTTTGATTCAACAATCGACCATTCGAATATTCTATAGCCTGAGAATATAATAACATGATTTGCACAATTATGTTACTACTGCAATTACACATATATTAGGTTAACTTGCAGGTCAAGCTTCAATTGACAAGCAAATAAAAATGATGACCAATTACTAAAAAGGGTTGAGAGTTGGGAAATATTAATAATGTAGGCTTTAATTATGAGTAGATATATGAGAGAATTGTTATATATAATTATTCCACCTTATATCATATTCCCTCATATGACTAAATACATGGTTACGTAGATTATTTAAATTATCACAATATCGTATTAATTTTATACGAAAATAATTTATTTTCCAAACGTTGTTTAATAAGTTAAACAGAAATTAATACAGGAGTAGTTTTATGTTCTATCTACCTAGAAAATATTATATACACTATACAAAAATGAATATAGGAATAACTTCCAATGACCCCAAAGTTGATCTACAACCTCTGGTAAGCTAATAAAAATGTACCGACCGCACTACTACCAAGTTAAAAACTATATTACAGACTACATAGTTTGACATGTTATAGGCCGTCAATTACTCCCCCTTTCAATTTGTTCCCACTTTTTTTTAAAGTTAATTTCAAAAAGAATCTTTGTTTTTTTTACTGTTCTTTAATTCTAACTATAAAAATAATCTCTTTAAAGTGTCATATCGAGAATCAATTTACCTAATTTTAGTATATATTTGTTACCGCAAGTTACTCGAAATATAATACTAACATGTTTGTAACGCACCGAGTTAAACTCTTATGCATAAAATCACCTGCAAGAGGGATAATTTCGTTGTCGCGGGCATTGATGTTGAAGCCAAAGATTTGCAAATTCTGATTGGTGGAAGCTACAATGGCAAATGGATGGCCAGCAGGGATGACCAACACCATCCCACGCCTCAACTTTGAACGCACCTTTTGGTAACTGACGCCAACTCTCGTCTCCCATTCTTCTCTTCCTTGTTGTCTACCCAACTCGGACGCCAAGTGAGGGCATGCCATCTCAAAGTAACCTTCACCATCCACCACTGCTGCTATCTTCGTTGCCCTTGAGCTGTAAATTGGACCTAGCATGCCACCCTAACAATATAGGTGGAACAAGTAAAGAGAAGAATTGTCACCTTGCATGCTATATATTATGCCTAATATTTATATGCTCACGACTCATAAAATACGTTACAAGATTCTCTTAGGAGTGAACTAATGACAGAAAAACAGAGTACATAGGTTGCATCCTAAAATCCTTCACGAAATTATGTCCTAGTGTAAGAAAAATTATTTTCCACATTACAAGTGAACTTTAATAACACATACTAACAAGGCTACACACATTTTAACCAATAATTCAGGTAAAATCTATGACTAATCTAATAGAAGACGCACTAACTAGCAACCCAGTAATACTATAACTAATGTAATACACCTTCTCCATCTCTTATCCTCCTATTTTAGAGGATCAAGATTTCAAAATG